>JAZBHA010000031.1:32131-89454 GCA_037464855.1 Iselma pallidipennis
ATCAATTAGTTCATTATTTATTATCTTTTTTCTCTTATATTAGATTAGCTGTGTCTCGTCAGTGTCGCTACACGTGTGAAAGCGTTCGTTTGCAATAATTAATTCCTATCAGCAGCACTGTGTCGCTAAAACTTTTGTAGCGCGGCTTCATATCAAACAATGGTTTTCTAGTTGTCGCGCTTCTGTAGCGTGTCGAAGTGCGTCCGTATGTGAAACGGTACTAAAATATTTTAGACATTTTTTTTTTTTTGAGAAGTCAATCAGTGTTTATATTTCCGTTATTCTAAACCATTTCACTGTTAATTAAACTTCAATTTAAATATTGTTTCCGCGATCAGGTGGCAAGGTTCGCGTTTAGCTTTAGGCCAGATTCCATGTACATTTCGGCTCCATGATGCAGAATTGTGTGAATATTGCCGGTTTCGGGTCAACAACCAAGTTGTTGTTATTGTTGCTGTTGTTGATGTTGTTGTTGTTGTTGTTAGTGATGGTAAATGGTGCCGTTAATAGTAAAATTGAAATATCCTTCGTTATTTTATTCCGTCCACCGTAGTGGGAATATGGCGTCGTTGGTTTAGTAGTGGACAGGTTCAAGTGATCATCATCTTCAGACTCCGCCCAATGGCCACCATCCGTCTTAATTCCAACTGGGAATTAAACTGCATTTATATTTGACATTGATGTCTCGATGAAACAAAACTAAAATGATAACATAAATTCCCAAATACGAACGATTATTTATTTTATATAGCCAACCAGCCAGCTAGCCAACCAACGGTTGCGTGTACACAATTGGGATTGGATTAATGTTGATAATCAATAACGGAACAAAAATTTTAATTATTCCATTAAAATAATTAAGAAGTTCTTCAAAATTTTAATTAATATAAATATAAACAAATTATAAAACAACAAACGTTTTTGTTTCAATCTTGACTATCTCCATTTATTAATCCACCTGAAGCTCGAGCTTGCATGAACCCAATTTTACGTCTGTGAAGGTACTATTATTAAAATCTAAAATGAAACAAGATTACTAATAATAAGAAACACAACTTTATATTCTCTTTTTAACTAACTTCCCGCTTCTAAGTATCTATTAACTTAAACTGGCTTAAGAAAGCTATCCTTTAGTTATATTAAAATTCTATTTTATCCTGAATAGAAAGAAGTCTCATACACGCGTTTTTCTAACATCTTCTTTTAGAAAGTTATTGGCACACAAGAAAATCAACCTTCAATTTATAAAACCGTTAACATTCCAAATTGAAAATAAATTCCTTTCATCCAAAAGATTTAAAAGTAATTCTTTCGATCTCCACTTTTGGAAAATGTTGTTATCCAATAGCCCGTGTTTAATTTTAAAAAATATATATCAAACCTTATTCATATTTGTTTTGTTAATTATTGTCGATATAAGCTTTTTTTATGTACCCTAAACAAAACCGACTGGTCCTATCTATTTAACGATTAAACACGTTATTGTCAATAAACTAAGGATTTAGCGATTTAAGTAGTAATCATTAAACAATAAAAGTAAAAGTGACATACAGATGAGTGGGATAATTGAGTGTTCACTACAACAACGCTACTTCTTCGTTTGATTGGTTCTTATGTTTAAATTGCTTTACAGTAAGTCGGAATCGATTTGAAACGGAAGTTAAGTTGATTAGATCAAGTGGCAGACAATACAGACGAAAATAATATCGTTACATTCTATCAAGATGATAACTCACAAACATTAATAAAAACGCATCCTTGTGTATATTTACAGCATAAAGTAATTATCATTCATGTGCTTTAGTAACAAAGGCCGTGGGATCTTAACAGCAATAGACAAGTCCGGCATTTTAAACACTTATCACTTATCAAATTTACATTCACAACATTGGACCAATGTTTCTTAGTATTGCAAACGTTTACAGAATTGCTAGAAGTGTTCTAATCATTATCATATTTTTTGTTTTCTCTATTTGCAGGTTCACCACCACTAACCGGCACAGGAACTGTACGAGTAATTGTTCAAGATGTCAACGATCATAGTCCTGAATTTAAACGACAATCTTATCATGCTACAGTTGCTGAAAATTCACCAATTTCAACATGGGTATTAACACCAATAGCTACCGATAAAGATATTGGATTGAATGCAAAAATTCGATACAGTCTATTAGGCGATAAAGTAGAACGGTTTCATGTTGATCAAGATACTGGCGTTATCACAACTGCTGTATTATTGGATCGTGAAGAGACAGATGTCTATTATTTAACATTGATGGCACAAGATTGTTCACCAACTGAACCACGGGCTACTGCTGTCAATTTAACGATAACAGTGACTGATGAAAATGACAATTCACCATCATTTTCATCATCAAAATATGAAGTTTACATTTCCGATAAAACAAAATCAAATCAGTTTGTGTTCGGTGCTAAAGCAACCGATGATGATATCGGCATTAACAGTAAAATCACTTATTCATTATCTGGTGAACATGCCAACAATTTTACAATCAATCCAGAAACTGGTGTTATAAAAGCTCTCAATCAACTATCAAAATCATCAACGAGCATATTCAATTTAGAAATCGAAGCTAAAGATAGCGGACGATATCCACGACGGGCTAGTACCGAATTGCGTGTCTATTTGAAACCTGATCATCTATTTCCCAGTTTTACATCACCGGCAAAGACACAATTCGTTCTAAGGGAGAATGTGGAAGCCGGTAAATTAGTGGCACGATTCCATGCTACATCACCGAAAAAAGGTTCCGTTGGTAATGTACGATTTGCAATAGCTGGTGGTAATATTGGTGAAGCTGTCGTTATGGATCGAACAACTGGTGAAGTCCAAGTTGCCGGAAATGGTTTAGATTATGAAACAACACCACAATATGAAGTATGGATTGAGGCAAAAGATTCCGATACGCCTCCATTACGAACAGTGCTACAATTAACAATTAATGTGACCGATGCTAACGATAATGCGCCAGTTTTCAGTAGTTTTCTCTATAATGCGTCGATTTTAGAAGAGGAAGCTCCACCACAATTGGTGGTTAAAGTTTCAGCGACTGATATTGATTCAGATGAAAATGGTCAAGTGACTTATAAATTAGTTGATGATTTTGATGAAGCTTTCGAGATTGATTCAGAAAGTGGTGAAATCTATACTAATACTCGTTTAGATCGTGAAGAGATCTCTAGTTATGAATTAGTGATTAAAGCATTGGATCAAGGTGTACCACAATTAACCGGTACTGCAACTGTCCTCGTTACTGTTTTAGATAAAAATGATAATCCGCCAAGATTCACAAGACTGTTTAGTGTGAATGTTACTGAAAATGCCGAAATTGGTTCATTTGTCATACGTGTAACAAGTTCCGATCAAGATATTGGCGAGAATGCTAATGCAACGTATAGTTTTACGGAAAATCCTGGTGATAAATTCAAAATTGATCCAATAAGTGGTAATGTAACTGTTGTTGGACATTTAGATCGTGAACAACAAGATGAATATTTATTAAAAGTTGCAGCTGTTGATGGTGCTTGGCGTGCTGAAACACCTTTAACAATAACAATTCAAGACCAAAATGATAATGCACCAGAATTTGAACATTCTTATTATAGTTTCAATTTCCCTGAATTACAAAGAGATGTTGTTTTTGTTGGACAAGTTATGGCAACGGATCGTGATAAACAAGGACCGAATTCGGTTATCAGTTATTCGTTACAACAACCGTCAGATTTATTTACTGTTGATCCAGCTTCTGGAGAGATTTTCAGTAAACGTAGTCTACGATATAAATATACACAATTAGAATCATCTCCTGAAAATATGTATTCATTAACAATACTTGCAACTGATAATGGAAAACCACCAATGTCTTCTGAATGTCTGGTTACTATTAATGTAGTCGATGCAAATAATAATGCACCGCAATTCGAACAAAACGCATACCTATCACCAGTACCTGAAGAAGCTCCTGAAGGACAATTATTACTTCAAGTGACAGCTACCGATTCTCTTGATTTTGGTGTTAATGCTGAAATTGTATATTCAATTGTCACAGGAAATGGTACACGATATTTCACAATTGATAAAAATTCCGGCTGGATTAGTTTAAATGAAAGAGTAACAGGTGTAGGAAAAGTGTTTAAATTACGTGTACGAGCAACTGATCGCGGTATACCACCACAACAAGATGAAGTAACTGTTACGTTGGTTGTTACTGGTGACAATCGATATACGCCAGTATTTACAGCATTAAGTTATCAAGTAATTGTCCCAGAGAATGAACCTTTAGGTTCAACGATTTTAATTGTAAACGCTACAGATGCTGATGATGGTCCAAATGGAATGGTTCGTTATCACATTTCAAATGGTAATGAACGGAAAGAATTTGCCGTTGATGCTGTCACAGGAGCTGTAACAATTCTACAACCATTAGATTATGATACGATTCAAGAATACCGTTTAAATATTACAGCTACCGATTTAGGGTTTAAACCACGAAAAGCTGTTGCTATGTTAACGATGACACTCACTGATATCAATGATAATTCACCAATCTTTAATCAATCAATTTATGAGGCGTATATTTCCGAAAATCTTCCACCAAATAGTTTCGTCTATCAAGTGAAAGCCACCGATATTGATTCCCCGAAAAATGCTATCATTCTATATTCAATTCAAGATGGTATCGATAAAAATATGTTTGAAATTGACCGAAAAACTGGTCGAATTACAGCCAAATACAGTTTTGATTATGAAGAAAAGAATCTTTATATTTTAAATGTTATCGCTTCAAATCCGGATTCACCAATGTCGAGTACAGCTCAAATCAAAGTTCATATTAAAGGTGTTAATGAATTTTATCCACGTTTTATTCAACCAGTTTTCCATTTCGATGTATCTGAGTCGTCTGAAGTTGGTACAAAGATTGGAACAATTCAAGCTACCGACCAAGATTCCGGTGATGATGGAAAAGTTTACTATCTCTTCGTTGGTTCGAGTAATGATCGTGGTTTTAATATCAATTCTGAGACTGGTATTGTTAGTGTTTCTCGAAGTTTAGATCGTGAAACACAAAGTCGTATTGTATTGACTGTAATGGCGAAAAATGCTGGTGGTATCCGTGGTAATGATACTGATGAGGCTCAAGTTATTGTCACCGTTCAAGATGGTAATGATCCACCTGAATTCTTGCAAGATCTCTATGAAGCTGAAATCTCGGAAGCTGCTCATATTGGTAGTAAAGTGGCAATTGTCAAAGCTGTCGATAAAGATGTCCGACCACAAAACAATCAATTCAGTTATTCGATAATTGGTGGTAATTCAGAACAAGCCTTCAAAATTGACCCACAATCTGGTGAAATAGAAACAGCTCGACTATTAGATCGTGAAACAATTCCAATTTATTCATTAATAATTGGTGCTATTGATACAGGATTACCACCACAAACTGGAACAACTACAGTCAAAATTCATATCACCGATATTAATGATAATGGGCCGATATTTGAACCATCACAGATTATTGGAAAGGTTTTAGAAAATGAACCTGCGAATACGAAAATTATGACACTTGTCGCCAAAGATCCTGATTTACCACCAAATGGTGCTCCATTCACCTATAAACTAATCGGTGGGAAACATCGTGATTATGTCAAAATTGATAAGCATAGTGGTATTGTAACAACAACAAGAACTCTAGATCGTGAATTAACACCACAATTGGATATTTTAGTGGAAGTTGAAGATAGCGGTAGTCCTCGTATGAGATCACAGCATTATGTTAAAATTGAAGTTTTAGATCAAAATGATAGTCCGTCAAGTTCACGATCCGTTCATATTTTAGTTTATGTATTTAATGATGGATTTCCAATTGGAAAAATTGCCGATGTCCATCCAAATGATCCGGATATTACCGGAGATTATAAATGTAAAATTCTACAAACACCAACAGTTTCCGGTGTTTTATCGATACCGTCCGGTTGTAATTTACATGCAGCTAGAATAACACCAGGACAAGGTTATTCATTATCAGTATCTGGTAATGATGGTAAACATTCTGATGTTGTTTCAACAGTTACTGTTGAATTTGTAACGTTTACAAATGAAACGGTTGAAAACTCGATAACAATACGAATTGGAAACTGTACAACTCAACAATTTCTAGATCAGTACTATAGAGGTTTATTGGATATTTTGAAAGCGACTCTAAATTCCGGTGAAACGATCTTCCTTTATGGTCTTTACGATATTGAAAATAATCTTGAATTAACTGTTGCCATCAAATCAGGAGTCGGATATAAAAGTAAATCTTATGTGGTCGAGAAGTTCTCAAAGAAGAAAGAGTCAATGATTAGTTTATTCCAAACTGATGACATTAAGATCGGATATTCACCATGTAATGATAACACCTGTGAAAATGGTGGAATTTGTACCGAAGAGATTGTAGTAAAACGTGCAACAAAAATCACAGATAGTCAAAATATTGTCTTAACATCACCATTAGTTATCCATGAATATAATTGTCAATGTGCTGGAGGTTTTACGGGTCAAAATTGTAATAAACGCCAAGATCCTTGCCTACCGAATCCTTGTAAATCGGGTGGTCAATGTAGACGACAAGGTTTCAATTTCCATTGTATCTGTCCAGCATCGAAAGACGGTCGTTATTGTGAACAGGAACGCGGTGATGCTTGTTCGGAAAATCCCTGTCAAAATGGTGGATCATGTCGTGAAAGTCCTGATGGTTCATCGTTCTTCTGTCTATGTCGTCCCGGTTATCGTGGTAATCAATGTGAAGCACTAGCTGATTCTTGTCGACCAAATCCTTGTCTACATGGTGGATTGTGTGTTAGTTTGAAACCGGGTTATAAGTGCAGTTGTACGGATGGTCGATATGGACGGCATTGTGAAAAATCGACGTTTGGTTTCCAAGAATTATCGTATATGGCTTTCCCGGCATTAGATGCTGCAACTAATGATATAACATTCATTTTCTCAACAACAAAACCAGATTCTCTACTGGTTTATAATTATGGTTCACAAACTGGTGGTCGAAGTGATTTTGTTGCTGTTGAACTAGTTAATGGAAAAGCTGTATTTTCGTTTGGTGGTGCCAGAACGGCAGTCACATCAATCAGTGTTGCAGGAAAAACGAATAATTTAGCAGACGGTAATTGGCATAAGATTACAGCGACAAGAAATGGTCGAGTGGTTTCATTGAGTGTAGCTCCTTGTACTGAACATGGTGATGTTTGTGAAGAGTGTCGACCAGGAGATTTGGCTTGTTATGCTGACGATATAGGGCCGGCAGGGTAAGATTTCACTTTTCGTATACAAAATCAAACATTAATGTCTTATTCTAATTACAGCACTTTAAATTTCAATAACCAACTGCTACTAATTGGTGGTCTGAGTAGTGCTGATCCTGTTCTGGAACGACCTGGTCAAATTCATTCCGATGATTTGGTTGGATGTGTCCATAGTGTTTCTGTGAATGGTCGTTTATTGAATTTGAGCAATCCAATTCAGTCTGAAGGTATTCAGAATACGTGTGGTCGAAAAGGTTCCTGTACAGGAATCGCTTCTGATCCTTGCCTTGGTTTTGGAACATGCCATGACCGTTGGAGTACAGTTAATTGTAATTGTGGTGGAAATTTGATTGCGCCAAATTGTCATAATGCTCTACAACCGATTAGTTTGAGTGAAGGTGGATTTGTTGAATTCACAATATCAGCAAAACATAAACGCATGCAATTATTGGAATCGCTTTATGGTGGTTCAACATTATGGCATCGATACCAGAATCATCGATCACCAAGAGCTCTACCCTCCGTTCATACAAACAACAATGCACCAGCAAAATCTATTAGCATCATTTTCCGTACTGTTCGATTGGATGGCATTATTTTTTATGCAACTAGCAACAAACAGTATACCTCAGTTGAACTAATTAACGGACAAATAGTGTATATAAGTAAATTATCAACTAGTGTTAATATGACCGATTCCCATTCCACCGTGACTGATGGACAGTGGCATAACTTGACGGTACGTTCACATAGTCGTGGTTTAGAAATTTTATTGGACAACTCACGAATTGGTGATGAACTAGATTCGGCTGGTGTTCATGATTTTCTCGATCCATATCTAACATATTTTTCGCTCGGTGGTGCTCAACGAACCTTCTATTATGCTCGTAATTCAATTCCACAACCGTTCGAAGGTTGTTTTGCGAATTTCTCAATAAACAACGAAATTCAACCATTCAATGGTTCAGGAAGTATATTCCATGAAGTTGTATTTAAAGGCAAAGTGGTTAAAGACTGTAATGGTCCAGTTGGTGTTGGCACAGCAACAGCTCCAGATCCTCTCAGTATTGGAATAACGCTCGTTATTGTTTTCTTTGTGGTGTTACTTGTTGCCATATTAGTGTCATTTGTAGTTTTTAGATTGAGGAAACAGCACAAAGAAAAAGGTGGTGCTCCTGGAAGTCCATCTGGAATGCATAGTAAACAAAATGGTGGTGCCACAATGATTAGTGGTAATGGATTGAATGCAGTCAATGATAATGTGCTGAGTCGTGGTTTACATTCTAATGATAATTCAATGGGTTATCATTCAGAAAATGGTGATGTTATTAGAGGGATCAGTGGTCATCCTCTAGTAGGTCCAGAATTGTTATCGAAAAAATATAAAGAAAGAGATCTGATCCAAGCAGAATTACCAAGACCACAACGGCCTGATATTATTGAAAGAGAAGTCGTTAATAAAAATCCTCCGATGCGAGAAGAACATCATCCACCAATGCCGCCAACTTCTAATCACAATCATGATCACAATACAAACGATTTAAATTCAGAGATACCTGAACATTACGATTTAGAGAATGCTAGTTCGATTGCACCATCAGATATTGATATTGTTTATCATTATAAAGGTTATAGAGAAGCTGGTGGTGTTCGAAAATATAAAGCAACTCCACCACCAGTTGCCGGTTATCATCATAAACATGCTGCAGCTCAAGCTCAAGCTCAACATCGTCATTCACCACATCATCCAGCTGGTTATCCGCCACGAGCACCACCAGTTACTAGTCCTGCATCTCGACCTCATCAAAGTACACCATTAGCTCGATTGAGTCCAAGTAGTGAAATGAGTGCCCAACAACCTCGAATCTTAACATTACACGATATCAGTGGTAAACCACTTCAAAGTGCTTTGCTAGCAACGACATCTAGTTCAGGTGGTGTTGGAAAAGACGTTCTACATAGTAATAGTGAACGTAGTCTGAACAGTCCTGTAATGTCTCAGTTAAGTGGTCAAAGTTCTAGTAGTAGAAAAGCAGCAGCACCACCACCTGTTAATAATCCACCAACTGGAATGGGTTTAACAGCTGAAGAAATCGAACGATTAAATTCACGTCCACGAACATCTAGTTTAGTATCAACTCTAGATGCTGTATCCAGTTCCAGTGAAGCACCACGAGGTGGTGGTAATAACCATCTCAACCATATGCATCATTCACCAGTACCAGAAACTCATCATAGTTCGACGACAACAGATGAAAGTGGCAATGATAGTTTTACATGTTCAGAAATTGAATATGATAACGCCAGTCTAACTGGTGATAAATATAAAACAACCGAACCAGATTCTAGACGTAATGATTCTAGTTCAGGCAGTAAAAGTAATATACCACCACCGTCGTATGATGGTTTCGATTCATCATATCGTGGTTCGATGAGTACATTAGTAGCTTCCGATGATGAACTAGGTGGGCCAATGTATCGTACATCGACAGCATCACCATCAACAACAGCACTAGGTTGGGATTATTTGCTCAATTGGGGACCGAATTTCGAAAGTTTAGCGGGTGTTTTTAAAGACATTGCCGAGTTACCTGATTCTGTTAATGGACGTGTATCGTCATCGTTACGATTAACAAATGCTCCGAAACCATCCGAGGAGTATGTATAGGAGTGATTTATTATTTCTTTTGCTCGAATGGTGTTTTTTTTGTTTGTTTGTTTTAATTAGTGATTATTTAAAAGACTATTATTTAAATCAATTTTATATAATATTTGAAACCTTGTATCAAGGATTTTTGTAATTTTTCTTGCCATATTTTTTGTGTGTGTTTTTTTTTGTAATTTTATATTTTGTAAATTCATTTAGACGAGACAATGCCTTCCTCAAATTGTATATAGATTTTATACTAAAAGTCATTGTAGAAATGAATATTTAATTAATAAAACTAACTGTAAATTTTCGTAGTTGTTTTTTATTAAAAGAAAATATTCCAATAATGAATGAAAGCCCAAAAAATTATATTCGACTGTTATGGCTATGATTCTGGGAAAAAATAGTAGGTTTTAAGTGATTGTAGAAAATTCCCATCTAACTCATCCATTGGGCATAATGGAACTTTCATTACAGAAACAATCCAATATTACGGGCCACATTGTGGGCTGCCAGTTTGACACCCTTGTTACAGGGCATAATCAAAATTTTTAATTTTCCCGCCTTTTTCGTAACTACACGACTGTATTACTGGTTGCATCCACTTAAGTAACAAAGAAAAGTAAACTTAGTGATTATGAAAATTAATATTTAAAACGAATCAGTGTTTCTGTGTAAAAACCTTTTAAAATTTAAATAATTATTGCATTTTGAATTTACCGAAATAATAATTGCCAGTCGTTGTTTTCCCTGCATAATTTCTATATCTATAAAGTGACTTAAGTATAGTTGCTCAAAATACTTACTTAGTTCAAGGTCGGATATGCTGGTATTTCCCAGTTAAATCCCCGGTATATTTCGCATTTATCCTCCATTGTGTTTATCAACAATTTGCTGATAGTGTTGACTTAATTTGATAAATAATACTTTGTTTTGAGGAAAATTGTTTTATGAACCAAACAAAATGGCAGCAGAACCAATTGTTGTTGGTATAGATTTGGGTACCACGAATACATGTGTTTCATATTTTTGGAATGGTAGGATTAAAGTTTTGGAAAACCATGAACGTGATCGTATAACACCATCGTTTGTATTTTTCATGGAAAATAATCGTACCGTTGTTGGAAAATATGGGAAGAAATTAGGTGATTCGAAACCAGAATATGGAGTTTATGGTAAGATTATTGATAATTATGCAATCATATAACATTATTATTATTATTATTATTATTATTTTTGACCCATTGAAGAGGTGAAGAGATTGATAGGTCGTCAATATGATGATTTATATGTTCAAAATAATTTGGGATACTTTAGTTTTCAAGTCGATAAAGATAATGGTAATTCTATAAAAATTATCATTGATAACAAAAAAGAGATAATCAAGAAAACACCACAAGAAGTGTGTGCTTTAATATTGAAGAAAATCAAACAGGATGTTGAAACAAAGTTGGGTCAAAAAATGACTAAAGCTGTAATCACGGTACCGGCATATTTTAATATCAGTCAACGTGAAGCAACATTAGAAGCAGCGAAATTGGCTGGCTTTGAAGTTTTGAAATTATTGAATGAACCAACAGCTTCAGCATTATCGTATTTCTATGAAAATAACAATGATGAGACAAGTTATGCGATGGTCTATGATTTAGGTGGTGGTACTTTTGATGTTGCTATTCTAAAACGTACCAAAAACCAAATTGATATTATCGGTGTGGATGGTGATACACATTTAGGCGGACATGATTTTGATAAATTATTGGTGGATTATGTTTGTGATGTTTTGAAGAAGAACCATAATCATGACCCACGCGGAAATTACATGTAAACATGAATAATTATTGAATAAATTTTCATTAAAGTCACATTAAATTTCAGGAGTATGCGTCGATTAACGAATGAATGCGAAGAAGCCAAGAAAATGTTATCAACAACTGAAGAGACAAGCTTTACATTAGTTGGTTTTACTAATAAACCAATTGAAATAAATCTAACACGTAAAGAATTTGAAAAACAAGCGGACAAATTATTCAAACGAACAATCACCATAGCTGATCGTTGTTTGAAAAATTCTAAATTGGAAAAGAATCAAATCAATGAGGTGATACTAGCTGGTGGTTCAACATGTATCCCAAAAATTCAACAGATGATTTCGGAATATTTCAATGGGAAAACTCTAAATCAGATCATACATCCGGATGAGTCTGTAGCTGAAGGTGCTGCATTACAAGCAGCAATGTTATCATTGCATAATCAACAAAAAATTGATATCTTTACAATCAATGATGTCACAAGTTTATCACTTGGTATTAGTAATTTTGTTGATGTGATATCTGTAATGATACCAAGAAATTCACAAATACCAACAAATTGTACATTAAATCGTATAACTGTTTATGATAAACAAACTAGTATGAGTTTTGATATTTATGAAGGTGAACGTGCAAATGCAAAGAAAAATCACTTTCTGGGTACATTGGAGATTTATGATATAACACCAGCACCACCAGGACAATGTGCTGTAATTGTAACGATGGCAATTGACCAAAATGGTATATTAACAGTTAGAGCAAAAGAGGAATTAAGTAACAAAATGAAAGATTTGAAAATCGTTTATACAAGAGGGATGCGAAGTGATAGTGAAATCGAATCGATTATTGTTGATGCTGAAATTAATCAAAGAGAAGATAGAATCTTCAAAGAAATGGCTGAATTGAAAGCGTATTTAATTAAATATTGTGTCCGGATTAAATATAATCTAGATAATAAGAATTTAAAAGCAAAATATAAAACAATCTATGATCGGTGTGATGAAATTGCTAAGACTTCTGGAAGATTGAATGTTGGTGATGAAGAACGTATCAAAGAATGGACGAGAGAAGTTGAAGGTTTATGTAAAGATGTAGTTAGAAAACACAATTTTGATTTGATGCCATAATTTTCTTATGCTTAACACAATATATACATACATACATATTATATATGCTGTGAATTTTGTTATTTTTATAATCGTTTATGTATTTCTTATTGCAATTATAATCAAATAAATTGCTTACCAACGTACCTATTGTCTTTTATTGAAAAATATTCCTTAATAAAAAGGGGATTCATCACATGAATCATTCCTACCTACGTCGAATATAATATTAACACTAACATTCTGATTTCTGGATTTTGGATTGAAAATGACGATCGCATTTTATGCTCGTCTGCATTCAGGTTTCAGCAGGCTCGTTGTACGTCCACCTTGAAATCAGCACCTCTTGAACTAACCAATGTTATTTTAGAATGGATTGGTAGCATTTAAAATGAAACTATTTTGAATATAATTTAGGAAAAAAAAATATTAATAAACTGTTTTCCTATTATTATCTATGTATCTTGTATATAATCAAGGTATTTTCCTTTATCCTTTAACTAACATTTGGTAATCTTATGTTGCAGTCAGACTTAAAGAAAATTTCTAATTTATCGTTGAATTACGTAATTTTCTCTTAAAGTTCCATAAAATAAACAATATTCGCCATAAACAAATAATCCGAGCAATTCAAACTCAACTCTACATCTTTATCTTTAAGGAGTTGCTTGGCAGTTAAAATCAATTCAAACGAAAATCCACATCTTCATCTGCTCCCCAGCCATTTACAGCTGCCAAATTTCGGCCAATAGTAGATAAGTTCACCACACAATAAATTTGCAATAGGAATGAGGATAGATATATGATTCAAATGTCCCGCTACGCTTGCATGGGCGGAGCAAGCAAATCCCATTTCTGTATCGATATTAATAAAGAGCGACAAGAAGATAAAGATGTAAAGTTGCGTTTGAATTATACGGAATATTTCCGCCCGCCTGCCACTATTGTGCAAGTAGGTGACAAATTCTAAAACTATGTCACTTCCTCCAGGGAATGATAAGAGTGATGATAAGTCACCGTAGCGATACGAGCGATATCGAGTCGATCACTGGCGTAGTAGCAATCTTAAATGTTTTTATGCAACTAATATTATTATGATATTTGTGTAAATATGTAAATATTTAATTGACAATTTTTTACTATACAAAGTTGTTGTTATTTTATTTGGAACTGATTTATATTTTTTTATTGAATATGTTGCATTTTTAACCATAATTTTTGCTCCATATGGTCCGCCTATGCAGTACTTTACCTTCTTCCCTTCACAGATTATACACCCTAGTATAACTGGTCTGTGATTCCCCCGTACATCTGGATATGATTCATATCGTTAGTATATCGTTAACAATGCATTTGACAACCAATAGTGCAATCGGGGGTTTGTTAAGTTAATTCAAGAAAATAAATAAGTGTACAGAAGTCTAAAAAAAGATCAGTATCGGAATTTCAAATATAGACGCGCTTTTTCTTCGAACATTATCACCTTTGTCACTTGCTATCAATAAAATAAATAATACAGAACAGGTTTTAGAATCATATGCTAGAAAACCATAAAATCATTTCAAAAATGGCCGAATCCATTGTTATTGGTATAGATTTGGGTACCACGAATACATGTGTTTCATATTTTTGGAATGGTAAGATTAGAGTTTTGGAAAACAAAGAAGGTGATCGTACAACTCCATCATTCACTTTTTTCATGAATAATAATCGTACCATTGTTGGCAAATATGCGAAAAAGTTGGCAGACACTAAACCTGAAGAGGGTATTTACGGTAAGACAACTAATTAGAAAGAAAAAAAAATTAGGAACTAATTATTTCCAATTAGAGGTGAAACGATTAATGGGTCGTGAATTCAATGATCTATATATTCAGAAGAATCTGGATTATTTTGCTTTTAAATTAATTAACGATGATGATAATTGTTTAAAAATATTTATTGATAACAAGAAAGAGAGAATAAAGAAAAAACCGCAAGAAGTATGCTCCTTAATATTGAAAAAAATCAAACAGGATGTTGAAACGAAATTAAGTCAGACAATTACTAAAGCTGTTATTACCGTACCGGCATATTTTAATGTTAATCAACGTGAAGCAACATTAGAAGCTGCCAAATTGGCTGGCTTTGAAGTTTTGAAATTATTGAATGAACCAACAGCTTCAGCATTATCGTATTTCTATGAAAATAACAATGATGAGACAAGTTATGCGATGGTTTATGATTTAGGTGGCGGTACTTTTGATGTTGCCATTCTAAAACGCACCAAAAACCAAATTGATATTATTGGTGTGGATGGTGATACACATTTAGGTGGACATGATTTCGATAAATTATTGGTGGATTATGTTTGTCGAATTTTAAAAATCAAATATAATTATGATCCGTATAAAAATAACGAGTAAATATCTATTGGGGTTATCTTTTCATTCCTGTTTATTAATTATTTTATAATTTTAGGAATATGCGTCGATTGATAAATGAATGTGAAGAAGCTAAGAAAACATTATCAACAATAGAAGAAACAGATATTATTTTGTCTGGTTTCATTAATAAGCCAATCAAAATATATTTAACATGTAAACAGTTTGAAAAACAAGCTGAACGATTATTCGAACGAACAATTACAATAGTTGATCGTTGTTTGAAAAATTCCAAATTACAGAAAGATCAAATAATTGATGTAATACTAGCTGGTGGTTCCACACGTATACCAAAAATTCAACAAATAATTTCGGAATATTTCGATGGAAAAACTTTAAATCAATTTGTTCATCCAGATGAATCTGTAGCTGAAGGTGCTGCATTACAAGCAGCAATGTTATCATCACACCACCAACAAAAAATTGGTTCTTTTATAATAAACGATATAACAAGGTTATCACTTGGTATTGATGATTTTGTTGATCGTATGGGTGTAATAATTTCACGAAATTCAAAAATACCAGTAAGTTGTTCGTTAGATCACGTAACTATTTATGATAAACAAACTGATATGGGATTTCATATTTATGAAGGCGAACGTAAAAATGTAAAGAAAAATCACTTTTTGGGTGCATTGACAATTTGTGATATAACACCAGCACCACCAGGACAATGTACTGTAATTGTAACGATGGCAATTGACCAAAATGGTATATTAACAGTTACAGCTAAAGAAAAATTGAGTAACAAAATGAAAGACTTAAAAATTGTTTATACAAGAAGCATGATAAGTGATGATGAGATGAAATCAGTCCTTGTTGATACTGAAGTTAATCAAAGAGAAGATGAAATTTTCGAACAAATGGTTGAAATTAAAGGATATTTAATGAAATATTGTGTAGCAATTAAATATAATTTAGATAACAAGAAACTGACATCAAACTGTAAAACAATCTATGAACATTGCGATAAAACTTTAGAAACTACTAATTGTTTGAATGTAGGTGATGAAGAACGTATCAAACAACTAATCCAAGAAACTGAAGACTTATGTAAGGATATTGTAGAAAAACATAATTTCAATTTGATGCCAGAAAAACCGTTTTATTAACTATCATCAAAATAATTCGCTTGAATCCAACTTGTTACTTTATCAAATGGTGCAACTTCTGGTACAGTATCAACAATATTTCCATCTTGATCATCACCATCCCAGATTGTTGCAAAATTACCAGCTAATAACTTCAAATTATCTTTACTATAACGATTATCAAATTTCTGTAAAAATTTCTGATATTTCTTGTTCATATTACTATTACGATTATTAATAAATTTTTCATTATCTAACATAAAATATAAATCACTTAAATTGACAAAATTTGTTACATATAGATTTGGTTCAGATTTTGGTATTTTATCAATCCAATCTTTAAAAATATTATTCGCATTATCAGAACAAATTGGTCCAATTGTTGAAATTGATTGTTTAAATATCTCACCTAATATATTACATGAATATAAAACAATATCATTATTATCGTCACATAATAATTTCATACCAACAGTTGAATATTTAATTCTGTCTTTTAAATCACCACATAATTCGTGAATTGAATTTTGTTTCAAATAAATTCGAAATGTTTCATCAATACTAGGAACATTTCTTGGTAAACTACTAATTGGATCACCAATAAATACAACTTTTTCATTATTTTCTTGATTAGATAAACACAAGATTGTTGTGGAATCGGTTTTGTTCAAATCTATATAACATGGTGAATGTTTCATCATATGTGAACAATATTCGAATTGACTCAAATTACGTAAATCTGTACGTAACAAACAATGTCTTGTTCCTATATAAAGTAAATAATTATCAATTTTGAATGAACAAAAACTATCACATTTCCTTAAATCGGGCTTAAAATATTGAACATTAGTACCCGATTTTGAATCAATCATTTGTAACGAATCTCTATTTAACGTTATAAAATTATTATCTTCAAAATCGAATTTAATAGGATTTTCTGTTATCAATCTATCCAATTTTAATTGTTTCTCAGTATTTATATCAAATATTTGAAGAGTGGCATTATCAAATACTATACCTAGACGATTCTGTCGTAATTTACAATCTAAAATTTGTTCATTGAATTGTTTTTCGTATTCAACACGACAAGTTTCATTAATATCATTGATTTTTAATAATCTCAAAGTATTTTTGAAACGTAATAAGAGATTAATAGTTTCTTGTTGATTATCAAGTGAAATACCACGTATTGGTTCCAAAAACTCTTGTTCCAATTTCAGTTTCTTGTTTTTGTATCTTTTATCCAAGTTAACAATACCTATAATTAGATTTTTGTTAATCAAACAACTAACAAAACTCGACAATCTAATATACTTAAGTCATTCTTGTAATTTGGACGAATTAAGTATCGTCGATTATTTGAATGGAAATATTCCAACAAATTTGTTGCATAATATGGATTATAATCAGTTTTATATGAAATTTCCAATTTCTCTTGATTACAACAATCCAATAAACCATTTGTTATTGTTAGATATTGATTATGGAAATTCTGTTGAATTATTCTCTCCGGTAAACCATCTTTAATAAGTAATTTTAATTTCTTGTGGTAATGTTCGATAGTTTCATGATAATTTTGAATAAAATCAATGGAAGTCTTCAATGGTTTATTGATAGGATATGGTAATTCAATCCATAATCGTGTATCTTGATGTGATAAGAAATTCTGAAAAACAACAAAACATTAAAATATTTGATTAACTAATTTACCAAAAAAAAGTTGTTACTTTACTAAAATTGAGATTTAAGTAATGCGGTCCTACATAATCAGTTTCTTCAGTCATTTTTCTTTAAATTAATTATCGATAACAACCTTTTAATTTGTACATAACCTCAACTGATGAAAAAATAACCTCAAACAACACGAGGCGGTTAAAAACCGGAACAGGCTCCAACTACAACGCATGCGTTGCACTTTGGCAGTTTTTGAACAGGATCGGAACAACTAAAATATTTAAATAACTTGAAACCACTGTTTTATTTCCAATAATGGAATTTTAATTTAAATTTGATTTTTGCATTTTGTACGGTAACCACATAGATAAGGTAACCATTCCGGTTTTTAGCCGTTTCTCAATCAACATGGTTCCCAGATAATGCGCATGCGTTGGATTTGCCGCGAAATTATAACATTTTAAAAATTTATCGACAAAATGCTATTAAAAAGAATTATCCTGGGTGATCTTACGTTTATCTTATTTATTATCACAGAATGGAAGAAATTCGACTATACTGTTGCAAGTATTTTGATTAATTTTAGACATTTTTATATATTCGATGCTACTGCCATCTGTTAATCACTATTTAAAATATGGATGTCGGTGACGTTGAGCAAAGTTCACAACCAAAACTGTCTGTCATCGTATTTTAAAAGTCTCTTCCTGGTCTAATATTAAACCGTATTTGAATCGTGTTTGGTGAGTTGGAATTTTATTGAAATCATCAAAATTAATCAAGAAAAACACCCATTTTCTATTCAAATATATTCCATAATCAAATTTCAATTGATAAAAAGTTGAGGTTATCTCAAATATCGACCTAATTTCACGATTTCCAGTCAGGATTTAATTGATTTCACAGTCTCTATTGTGTGGGTGTTTTTCCTCTCGTTTCCATAATCAAATCATTATAGTTTCCAATTATTTATGTTTGTTTTATTGTTCGGTAAGATCTGAACGATTTAGCACCACCACCAAGAATGGTCCATAATTTTGTGGTTGTCTGTTTGATTTTGGGCTTGTTCTGTGTAACAGCCCTTCCGAAATCTGAAGAGAAGAAAGATCGTGTTATTGACCGTGAATTAAGTGATAAGGAACATTTCGAGAATGAACAACATAATCCACAATATGATCATGAAGCTTTCTTGGGTGAAGAAGCGAAAACTTTCGACCAACTACCACCGGAAGAGAGTAAACGACGTTTAGGGTAAATATTTATATTTTAAATAATGTAGAGGATGTTCTAGAATTATTGTAAAATGTATGCACTGTGTGTGTATATTCATAAAATCAATTTAAATTTTAAATTGGTGTGTTGATGTCAGGATTTAATTAAAATTTTGATTGGTTTGATAATTTCGTTGATAAGTTGTGTTGTGTGTATATTTTTTTTAATTAATCTTTGTTTTTATTATTATTGTTCTGTTTCTCTTTATTTTTTTTTTTGCCGCAATTTAGATTGATTGTGGATAGAATCGATACGAACAATGATGGTTTTGTGTCACGTGAAGAATTAAAAGATTGGATACGTTACACACAAAAACGTTACATTTCTGAAGATGTTGAACGACAATGGAAACAACATAATCCAAATAATGATGAAACAATACCATGGGAACGTTATCAGAAATTAGTTTATGGTTTTCTAGATACAATGGATCCATCTGAATTGGAGAAAGATCGTGAAGGTTTCTCTTATCAGACAATGTTGAAACGTGACCGTCGTCGTTGGCAAATGGCTGATAAAGATGGTGATGATGCATTAACCAAAGAACAATTCTCACATTTCCTTCATCCTGAAGAAACCGATCATATGAGTGATATTGTTGTACAAGAAACAATGGAAGATATTGATAAAGATAATGATGGTAAAATATCATTAAAAGAATATATCGGTGATATGTATAAAGGTGATGATAATGAAGAGGAACCCGAATGGGTGAATAGTGAACGTGAACAATTCAATACGTACCGTGATAAAGATGGTGATGGTTTTATGGATAATGAAGAAGTGAAGAATTGGATCTTGCCACAGGGTTTCGATCATGCTGAAGCTGAAGCTAGACATTTGATTTATGAATCGGATTCAGATGCTGATGAACAATTGACCAAAGAGGAAATTTTGAATAAATATGATTTGTTTGTTGGTTCACAGGCGACTGATTTTGGTGAAGCTTTAACTAGACATGATGAGTTTTAATGTGATTTTTAAGTTTTCTGTTTTAAGAAAAAGCCGCTTATTTTGTAGTTTCAATTTTTTTAATTTTTACTCCTTCGATTAATATCGAATCTCATAATTATTTTAGCATTTTTTTCCTACTTATTGTAAGTTCTTTAATGTATTATTATCAAGTAATCAATGTGTCATAATATGGCCAAAGCATTTATTAAGTGTAAGTGGAAAATTAACTACTTAAGCGATGAATCCTCGGTGCTCCAAATATTTTTGTAATGCCAAGATTTTAAATCCATGTGGTATTTTAGAAATGATTTGTTTCATTTGATTTTCCTTTCCTTTAATTGTATAAGAGTTTTAACGAAAAGACAACATTTATTCAATAATAACTGTTATATACAAGTTTTGATAACGTACAAGAAAAAACAATGAAAATTGCGCAAATCTTATCAGGATTTCACACAAATAGCCAATGGAACAATATACAAGATCAAGACAAAAGTAAGTTATAAATATATTCGTATAAAAAATAATCAACTTAAAATTTGGAAGAAATAATCATAAAGATATGTTGTATAAAAAACAAGCCTAAGTCTATATATTATATTTAAATGTTTTTTTTTTATCACAAGACAAAAGAAAATTGGTTGGTGAATTTATTGAAATTTCGTAATTGAAATACAATTTTTTTTTTGTTGGTTGACTGATAAAAGGGAAGTCCTATGATTTAATTTCTCTTTTCCTTCTTTTTAATTTACTCATATTATTTTTTTTTACAAATTATACAATCCAATCACAAAAATCTTTCAATTTGTGAATGATCTCTTCTGTGTTCTGTTTTTTGTATGTGTCTGTGAATATTTACAAAGGACCTCTCTCGTTCTCGGAGACAGTCTCTAGCGACATGCAAATCAATCAATAAATATAAAAGAAACACCTGAGAGTGATATTTGACAGGCCACAAATTAGTATACTTTGGGGAGAGAACAACTATTTTGAAAAACTTTCAAAATAATTGCACATATTTTTTAACAAATAGGCGTCTTCTTATTGAAGACCCATTTAACTCGTATACACTATGCAGAATTGCAAATCAAATAACTATAAAATAAAAAGGAATCATATAAAATTAACAACACAAAAACAATATTCCCCCGTAAACCATTCTAAATACAATGTATGTGTATGTGTGTAATGTTCTGGAATCAAGTCTATGGTTGGTGATTTTCAGCCGAAACAAAAAAGTAACGGAAGAACTGAAAAAGAGTCGACTAGCACTAATGAGATCTCCTGTCGACGGCACAACATTTCACTTTTGTTCCTTTTTTCAAAATGTACATATTCCCGTTGGGTCACTGTTGTTGTTGTTGTTGTTGTTGTTGATGTGGTTCGAAAATTTCCGAGTCGGGACTACCATAGCCACTGGAACCATCATCTCGATGATTCGTCGTCGTTGCTGTTGTTGTTGGTGTGGTGGTGGTGGCGGCTATTGTTGTTGTTATAGTGGATGCTGGCGAAGTTGTTGTTGTTGTGGTGATGCTAATGGGCTGTCGCTGTTGGCCTACCAGGACCATGTCCGAGTTGTTCTTCTCGCTGTAACAGGAGGCTGACATCACATGTCTACCATCACAGTTTAGGTGGTCGACCGTTGGCTGAAAGAGATCAACATGTGGTGGATCGATCAATTCGATTATCAAAAGCGCATATTATACATTTTCCCCTGTTACTACTCATCAATTCTCTTAAATCTTACTACTATATTTATAGCGCATTTGATATGAATTAATCAGTTAGGATTGAAGTGAAGGGGAGGATTTGTTGAAGGATTATGTTTTTCTGTTGTTTTGATGATTTAAATTTATGAATTTGTCGTTTGCTGGTAAAAACAACGTGCATTAGGAAAACGATAAATGAAAATCGTTTAATGGCATTGGCAAATGGACCGAGGCAAAGTTTTCAACGGGCAAGTGATGAGGGCAAAGTGGTTTGTTTGAAAGCTAAAAGCAACTGAATGAAGCTCTTAGTCTGATGGTCGCTTTTAAAATACAACAAATATTATTTTATGGCCGCGCAAAGCGCATCATTCCACCAGCACAACAACGTTCGACTATTCGTGCTTTCTAATTTTTCCTTTTCGTTTCTTAAGAGATTCTACAATCAATATATAAATTTAAATCTTTTACTAGGATATTGGTATAGTGAACTTAGGATTCTTGTGAATGTTGACCTATCAGTCAAATTACTTTGTGGTAGGACCCAACAAACGGGTTTGTCTACTACACTAGCAACAATATACAATTTTAATTTACAGTCTTACCTGGGTACCTCTTTCTATCGATGATGTAGTAAACAAACTTCTTTTTTAGGTAATACCGTAAAGTAATTTGACTGATAAGTGAATATTCCCAAAATTTCTAAGACTGGTTGTGATAACAGCAAGGATCAAGTGATATACACTTCACTTATGGAATAGGGATCGTACCTGTAAGTTACTGACTTGCCTTCTAATGTGGGCCAAACTGCTTGGATTATATGCCATATTAGCAAACACTAATCGTTCTTCATAATCATATTCACACAAGATCTTATTGTCACATAAATAGAATCGATCACCTACACAAAATCTGGAAATTTTAGAAATAAGAAAAAATATAGGAGTATTTTTTTTTGGTGGATAAAAAGATTAAATGAACAACATTCAAACAAATGAATGTTTAATGTACCTGTGATTACACTGTTGACAAGCGAAACATTCTAAATGATAAACGTTGCTTTTCGCCCTCATTACCATTTCAAATGCTGGAATTACTTTGTTACAAGCCGCACAATATCCCGTCGTGCCGAATAGTCTACAACATACAGAAAAGACAACCATATAAATTTCAAAATGAGTAATAGTAGATGAAGAGAGACGTTTCATTATATTAGAAAAATAAATATGTATTAATAACAATATTGGCTTTATTTTAAACTAATATAATTGTTGTTTATCTAAGATTTTTTACTAAAGTATAGAATCAATTTGTTGGTCGAGGCAAATACTGAAAGAACCTCAAGATGATTAGCAGAAGCTATCCGATCCAATATTTATAAGGACCTTGTCGTGCTACACCAATTTCCTCGGTGTAGATTGCTATAAAATTTATAGCTATGGCGTGCTATAAAAATTACATTACACCAAATTGACTTCGAATAAGATTCCTCCTTTACCACCAACAGTTTCATATATATGTTTGTATATGTAATATATACCGCCTGTTTCAGAACAAAGTGCGGTCTTGCGGAGCAACAGAGCAAAAGAAATAACAGATATTAACAATCCCGGCCTATCACTTTTCGCTGCTATCGTTTGCGAGATAACGAAACTGCTAATACAGAGTCCCAGTACCTGCTGTTCTCTCGCTTCGATTCATGTACCCGTGCTCCACAAGACCACACTTTATTCTGGAACAGGCTGTATAAAAAACACCAAATAACATATAATAAAATTGCAAATCATACAATTTCTTTCTGTGTTAAACTCAATCTTTTTACTACTTTTTCGCCCCTAAAACACGGTCCTTACCTAAGATAATCCCGTTTACATAGTATTAAATTGGCTTTTGTGTACAACGTTGAACCAACTTCACCCAAACGGCAATCGCAACAGCCACATTTAAGGCAATCTTCATGCCAGAACAGGTCCAACGCCTTAAGTAGGAAACGTTCTGTGATACGTTTCCCACAACCGGCACATTCTCGTAGTCCGGTGCCTGTTGTTGTGACATTATTCGCCGTCGTCGATACCGATAATGGTACCGGATTGGGACCGGCAACCGCCACAGAGGCCCGACCATTGGGTGCTTGCTCCCCACCGGATTCTAAAAGAGACAAACAACATGATGAATATGTTTTAATAAAAATGGAATGCTTATTGTTTACTATTTCCGAATACTGATGAGTTTTGAATGTCGTGTTACCTATATGTATATGTTGGTAATAAATTGAGTAGTATCCCTGATGTTGTTCGGTAAATCAACAGCGACTGTACGTATATGCCGTTAAGAAATCGTAATGGATGGTCCCGTTTTGCACTACGTATAGCCGCAAAGATAATTCCAGTGAGACAAGGTGAGCTCTTTATTTCAGTTATCCGCTTGTTAGGGTGTCACCGGGCGTTCGCTTGCAAAGTGCCGCTAATGGTCGCTGACAAATGGCCCTGGAGAGACACACTCGCTCTCTACTCAACTCTACTTCCACCACGTCATTTCAACATATCTACCTACCTATACCATCATCCGAGAGAAAACGAACACGAAATAGAGAATCAAAGAGCATGACAATTTTTACAAACAAATCAATAAATAAATTGTTCTTCTAAGATGATTATTAGGTATATTATCAAATTATTATTATTCTAATTATTATAATTGGGATCGTTTGGATCAATTCAAATCGTAGATCTGGCGTAATCAAGTTTTATAATTAAACAACGATAGGATTTACGTGTGTAAAAGTAATCTAAGGTTGGACGTGCTCTCGCACAGTTCGCTAGATACTGATCTTTTTTAATTATCGCTTTAATTAAAGTAGGCTTTATATTGTAATTTATCGCCTTTTCTGATCCAATTTCCATCTCATTACATCAATTTGAATTTTAACTGCTCCACACTCTACCGCGTCTATTTACAAAGAGAGACCTCTGGATGTCAGCCAGATTTGTAACCACTCGTTTGGATTATTTCTAATCAACAGAAACCAAAGAAAAATCCATCTAATTCGACAATGTTGACGATTTCTTTAATGTTTTATTTACTATTTTCTCCTTTAGATAATTTTACATAAAGTAAATTTGTTTGAATAATAAATAAACAAAGAAATAATGAAAACGATAAAATTCCACAGAAATTAACCGATATAAATTCTAGAATCCTTATATGGCTAATGCAGTTTCGTTGCACATTTCCTCGACTATAATTGCAATAGTTTTAATCTGAACGTAAATATAAATTTTAGAATAAGATCTGTTCCATTCCGAGTTGTTGTTTGTAGTCCAGTTTCATTTAAATACGTTCTTGTTAAAATAATTATTTCACTTCAACGATACAAATAGCCAATAATTCACCATGCTAATTAAATTTGATCAAAACTAGCTTCCCCATCCACCGATAATATAATATCAATATCAATATCAAATAGTATCAATAATTGACTAATTCCATTGAAATTAATTGATTGGAAATTTGTAATTAGTTTTTTATTAGAGATTATAGAAATAAATGTAATAAATTTTCGCCCGGCGCCTCCACCAAAATTCACTACTAGCACTGGAATTCACAGTGGAGCTAAAGGAAAGTACCGTTCATGGCACACGGCTGTAAAATTACCATAATTATACCCCAAAAATGATTATATCTTCCATTACAAAATACTCATATTACATTTAATGCATTCCGGGGCCTGTTAACTTTTCTAAATAAACAAACCGGAAAATATCTCTTTTCTGTATTGTTACAACGGTTATTCATAGTGTTTTAACAATATAACACCATTTCTCATTACATTTATCCATATACTGAACAACTTACATACATTTTATATTAACATATATACTCCAGGTGGATATGAGATGTAATATTATACGGGTATCTAATTAGTTAAGTGCGCGCTTTATTAAAATTAAAAAACAACTCGTTAGTGGAGGTACTCAATGTCGACATAATAATTTAATGACGCTAATGGGATTCGTATATAAGTCTAGAGGCTTTTCTACCCTCTATGTTGTTGCTGTTTTTGTTTTTTATCACATTAATAATAATAATTATTATTATTATTTCATTTTTGACGAATGAATACTCGGCTATTGTCCAATCAAAGAACTGCCACATTCCTTTATTTTGTGTCACATCAACGCTTTTAATTCAAAACCACCATCAACGGTTAGATTTAATTAGAACGCGCACGCGGTCGACGTCATTAAATACGCGCCACATAATTGCCAACGTCGTTCCAAATATGACACTCGCATAATATGGTAATTCTGGAAAATAATTCCGAAGGCGGAAATTAAGAAGATAGTAGGTTTGCCCGTTTGAATGCATAAAACCGGCCCGAGGACCGAGAATAGTATATATGTAGAGAGAGATAGAGGGATAGTGGGGGTGGTTTAGTAGAATCAAGCAGGTTCCCGTCCCTCATATTCTCCTCTGCTTTCCATCAGTTTTCTCATTCAGCTTAAACTATTTTAATTAAAGCAACGGCTAATTTAACTAGACAAATCTTCGCCTGCTAGCAACCACACGACTGTTGTAATACAAAGAATGGAAAAGAGCCAAGTTAAGAATGTGACGATAAGGACGTAGAATGGAATGAAAGACAGTGGGAATGAGATGATAGAACCGGCCCATCGTCTATTTAGGTATTGTTGTGGTGGATTTAATAGACGAGTTGTTGGAATTAAGCTATTGCGATTACAATTGACGAAAGAGGCTTTTCAATGTTGAATCTACTAGAAAGAAAAAGGCAAACTCAATTGTTTCGTTCAAAATTATTCGAAGTAATAAATCATACATGATGATGGTCACTTTCAATGGTTTAACCACTGGATTCAAATTGTTTATCAAATATCAAATACAATATTCCTAACTGCCTGTTCTCTGTTCTGGCCCACGTTTCCTACCACTACCACCACCACCACCACTGCCGCCGCCGCCACCACTCACTGCCATTAAATCTCCGGAGTTAATACAAAATGCATTTGTTGTTGTTCCATTATGTAAATGAAAACTCGAACCACTCTCGGTCGGAAAGCGAGCACGAGAGCTCCATCAACGAGAGCCCGAGCGCGATAATGCATTTCCTGAATCCATAAAAAATAACACCGAACTGAATCTATTAAAACGCGCACAACTATAACAATACAACCGACAACAACAACAACACCAATAATAATAGCAACAAAAACATCGATATTTTACACAATTCATATTAGGGGGTAAGATGAATGGACAATTTCCACATAATACCAGTAGACATCATGTTTATGACTAGTGTAGTTTTTCGGGCAGCAAAACGATTATATTTATCATAACCACTTTCTTAAATGTAACAGGATTATTTTATTGTCATCGTCGTCGTCGTCGTCGTCGCCGTTGTTGTTGTTATTGTTGTTACTAGTTGTGGCGGCGATGGAGGTGGTGGTACCCTGAGGCGTGCGCTGATCCTTGGCAATTAATCACATTCTCTCGAGTCCTGACATTTCATTAGCCTTTCTTTCTGTGTATACGCAATTTAATTAACATTCGAGACTTTAAATTTTTAATAATCAAATTAAATTTTCAAAGCGAGATTAAGACCGTGTTTTCGTCCGTCTTGGTTTACTACACAACTTTTTATAACGGACCGGCGTTCAGAAATTTTAATTAACGTTTCCAAATGAAAAATAAATTTTTAATTAGCGAGATATAACTAAGAATGAGTCCGTCACTCCTTTACGTCGATCGACAATTTTCCACTCAACATTCTTTCAAACATTTGGTCTATTATGAATAATAATAACAACAACAACAATAAATTTTAAAATTTTCAGGAATTTTTCGTACATGTGGGCGATTTTTATATGTATTTTTCTATAGATATATCATATATGTAAATCAATCTAATTTGTATATATCTGTATGTCTGTCGATCGATGGTAATGAGACAGATTCAGTCCAGTTAGGAGTCTGGGGATGTTTACTCGACGAGACGCAAATTGATAAACAGGAGTATCTGAGTTGGAAGCGCAGATCACAATATGAGATTATTCCAGCCGGCGAATTACAATCGCCGATTTAATTAAACGCAGTGTGTACCTACGGGGCGGCGTAATTGGCAAACATTATATGTACTGCCGCCAAACTGACTTTCTGACAACATAAACGACGAAAAAGCCAATGGATCGATCCATTGCTCTCTCATAATCATAACAATTCCTGATTATAATCTATATAGAACTTGCGAAACGTGTTATTTATATTAAAATTGAATATATTTCCTATTATTATTATTATAATAGGAGATTTAAATATTTTTTCAATTATAAAATGGAATTAATTCTAGTTTAGTTTTTAAAGTAGTAGTTTTTTCTCACACACACCTGTGTTGTAATATATACAGATATTAAACATGAAACAAGTCGATAAGTATGTAGGTATGTTGTTTCCCACTCTAATGGATTTTATACGCTAACAAAATGCAAAGTAATTGGATAAAGTAACAATAAAAAGAACTCCCCAGTCTGCTATTCCGCAGGCAATGAATTGATGAAGAAATAATTGGCGAGTTTCATTTAAATTGCTGCACAGTTAAATTGCATTCCCACTGCCACTTATTAAGAGCGCCAAAGATATCTGCATGTGTGATCGCATCCATTGACCTTATACATTAGGCTTACACTATTTACAAGATCTACTTCTAAATCATTAAGATTACTTTATTATTGCATTACTTACGGTAGTATTTAGTAAGACTTTAAATAAAATTATTATATAAATAATCATTGATTTTATTTCAATTATTCAAAGAGCTCTCTATTTGAGATCAAGTTAATAGTTTGGAACAGGATATAAACCGAAATTAATGCAACTGCACTTTGCTATATAGAAATTGGCGAGACAGCATATCATTATAAATATTGTTGGTTTAACGACAATTGCTATAAACGCTGTCGCATCACTGATTCTATATTATTATTGTTATTATTATTATTATTATTATTATTTGCTAGTTAGATAGAAAGCATAGTTGGATCGAATTTCATCTATGATAATCAGACAAACCATCCCTATTTTCCTGCTATAATCAAATGATTAACGATGTTGTCCCTTTTAGACTGAATGTTTCGTTTGGATAGTTAGTCGACACACCACCACCACTACCACCATTACTACCCCATTTGATGGCAGATCTGTTTCTTCTCCATCTCCACCCATTCAAGTCTTGAATAGGAATGGTTGCAGTGCCACAACTATACCACGACTATAACCACAACACAGTAGATTCTACATCGTCGTGTCGACGTCTCGTTTTCGAATAGGGTGGTTCATTTTAACGATCCTGCCAGTTACAGATGTAGACGTACAAAAGCCCTTTTCGAAATTAGTCTCTATCAAATCTCTATTACAACCATTTCTAACAGTTAATACTGATTATATCATTTAAATTCCTATTGTTGTTTCTATTATACTATTGTCTATTTGGAAATTTACTTGGACTTTCTAAACGAAAAGTCAAAAATGTCTTTTATTTCTCCTGTTTTTTTTTTGTGTGTGTTTGGTGTCGTACGTTCGAAATGAAAATAAATCCTTCTTGTTAATAGACCGGTACACGACTCCGCTATTATTTTCAAGAAAGAATGATATATATGGTAAACAGAATCAGAGAATGCACTCTCCAGTTACTTCTCAGTATACACGAGAGATATTCGGGGGCGGAACATCGAACTTTACTTCGTTTCAGTCAGTATCGGCCGATTAAAATATATATACATGGACATAAATATATCAACTTGTCGATTTTAACGTCCATTTAAACCATCCCAAACTGATATTAACTTTAAAATAATAGTTATTCAACCAAGGGTGGAAAACAATATATTTAATCAATGCTAAAGTGGAATTTTCAATTTTTATTTACTATCATCGTCTCTATTCCATATAGATTATATTTTTCTCAGTTTTGTGGTTCACGTGGCAACGATAAAATCGAGGATATTCTCTAGGACTGACGATATATATCAGTATTTGATCAATATTTAATAAAAACTGCATTAACGTTAGCGCTAGCTCCTCTAGCTTTGATCCATCACTATAATGGGATTGTCTTGTTCGACCGATTACAATAGAGCACTCTGTCCAATCATTCTCTCTTTTCGGAAAGAGTAAGTGAAAGAGTATATACATTTGCAATGTCATCTGATGGACACGTAGGAAGCTTGCCAATAACTAAATAAATCTACCAAATGCAACAATTAAAAAGTTCCTTACAATTTTTTTTTTTTTTTGATTTAATCGACTGTGTATAAGACAGAGATTCTACTAAAGTTTATTAGATTTTATTTTATGGCACAGTCATAAACGTAGCGATGTTGTTTAAAGGTCTGGATTCACATATTTTTAAGTCGATTCAACTTTATGCTTGTCAACAAAATCTGAATTAAATTATACAAAAATATCTCTACCTAGTATATTGTAGTTTGTTTCATATCTAGAACTGGATGTCTATATATTTCTGTTGTCATTGTTCAATGGAAACAATGTGACCAACAATCTGACAATTTTTTCGTAGTAATAAATGCGAATAAGCACCAATGCTAGTCATGCAAGTGTGTGCCCCATTTCGCTATAAAAGTCAACGTGTAATATAAAATTCTAATATAAACGGCCGGATACAATCTGGAAATACATTGTGGCGTGGCAGCTACGTAATCGATGCGGTAGTTTATGCAAAGTGGAGGACCCAGGTTGACTTTCAAAGGCAATTTATAAAACTTGATAACGTAAAACATTGTGAAAGTTTCCTCAATCATGCTGAGTAAGCTGGCGACAACGCGGTGGTGTGCCATCATCATGTGGCGACTTAAGTAACCCACAAAAATTTGGTTTTGTATTTTGTTGTATTATTACCCCCCACAAAAAATATTCATTACAATCACATATATGGTTAATATAAACCAACCCGAATAGAAACCAGAGCGATGGAACATAAAGAGAAAGACAGGCAAGAGGATGGAGGAAGACAGCTCGATTAATTAATAGTTTAATGGGTCGTCGTGCACAAGTTATAGAGATCTAATAATTCACGATCACGCTGTAAATTGTCATTTATCATAATGTAAACTTTGACTTTACAGCAAATTCAATTAATGTCAATCCGTCTGTAATCGAAATCCGGGGTGATCGCCATCCACAGACCACCACCACACCAGCTCGTTAATGCATTCGGGGGGGAGAGAGATAACGTGCGTGTAATTGATCCGATTCCAATTAGGCGGACAACTAATACCAACTGCGTATTACTACTGCTATTACTAAATCAACAATTACTTCAAATTCACCATCACATAAAAAAAACTGAAAAGTATTTGAAAATGATTAATTCTTTTAATAATTTTCAATTCAAAAGCTTTATTATGTAGATTTCAATCAAATATTCAAGTCTAATCAAGCATCTCATACAACTAGCAGGAAATTAACAACAACAATCAAGGTAACCACTTACATACTCGCATGGATCATATTAAATTTATCGAAATAATTATCTAGCCAGAGGAGCGGGAGGTGGTGGTGGTGGCTTGATTACGTTGCTAACACTACCCTAACACAGCCCTATTTTCAACTGTTTCATTCCCCATCCTCTCAACTCCCTGTTATACTCATATCCGGCCGAATCTTAAGTAAACTGTCTGTAAGCGGCTTGCATTAATTAATAAGGAACTCTACTAATTGCTCCGGGACGAGATTGCTCTCCCACAACGATTGGCTAAAGTCCTCCTGAAATAATTACTAAAGTGATCGGCCGAAACTAGAAACATGTATAGAACAAAGGGAATATCGGCAATTTTCAAGCAAATTTAATAATAATAATAATAATAATAAGACGAGAAATATGGGTTCTTTTTGAATATTTGATGTGAATTATCGCTATATTGGTCTGAATTGTCCGTTTATGCATTATTCGTATTATTCGATTGTAGATAGGAACTTAGTGGCCTCTGATGCCCTATAACGAGCCATACCGTTGCTTCATGTTTTTCTTACACATTCCCGCAGGAGTAGTGTGGTTGCCAACAAAAGAAATACGAAGTGCAATTCTACAGACCAGTTAAAATGATAATTGACTGTTTTAAAATTGGACAAAATTAAAAATTTTAATTTTGTATTTATTTCCAGTGGAGTACTTTTCCTGTTAGTTGGTTGTTTCAATTGATATAGCGTCGTTTTCTTCAATAACACGTGCCGTGCCGCCACCTCATCCGTCACTCTGTCAAACTTTACCAATGTATTATGGCCGGCCTCTATGTAATATCAAAGTTTCTTAATAAGGCTCTCTGTAGTTATTACGTTAGTTACGGTGGTGCCAAATGCCTGCAACATTCTAGCTAACATAGCTCGATAAAATCACCCATCAAACATAATGCCTAGTATTTTTCATTCTTCAAGTACCGGATAGTCTACTTTAAATACGTGACCGTAAAATATTTTCATACGAAATTTAGAGATTTTGATATCAGAGCCGTTCTAAATGAATTCGTATTCGGTTAAATTGTTATTTTTTTGCTTGTTACTTTTTCGAGATTTCTATTCCTGCTTGTTGTCAGTTCATATATCTCTATATGTTCCTCGTAGCCGTATTACCCTCTGTTACAAATCGTTCCAGAGAAGTGTCCGGAAGGCGTTTGGAGTGTCCTCGATATCAGCGACAGCGCCATCTAGCCAAACCAGAAGTGTCACGTGCCTCAAACAATATCCTTAAGGATGAGATTTATAGCTGTCTCCGTTACGAATTTATACAAGTTTTATCGCGGCCGAGTGTTTTCGATGCCTGAACGTCTGATTTCAGGTTTGAACGTGCGTCAAGTGGAGACATTTCGAAAAATCTTCTTCGTATACCTACTAGTTCTATTTTCTTGATATGTATATAGTGTATACAGTGGAGTCTCGGTTATCCGGCACTCAGTTGCTTGCAGTACCTACTGATCAAACTGCTTGATAATTTTGTCGAATTTATGTTTATTTGATCGTGAATTAGTTATTTTTCGACATCGTATCATCCGACAACTGGTCGATCTTGTTTACGTCGGATAATAGGGACTCTACTGTAGATTTTTCAGTCGTTTCTTTCTAGTGAGCAATGATGGATGTAGGTGGAAGAGGAAATACTATAGTCTAATCGAATAGATTGCAAATGTACAACAGGCATAAGGTAGACATGAAAAAGGGGGAATCGTAAATATCACTCGAATATCAAATAAGCAAAATATATATTCAGCCTCGTCCACCACAAAATATATATGTATGTATATGTAAGTATGTATGGATGGATGTGTAAGTAGACGGCCAAGGAAGATGGAATTGAAATTGCTGCCAAATTTCATATCGACGAATTCTTAATGTCATCTGGAATTGATTTGGCCCCATTTGAGATATATCTGCGCAATGCGATTGCAATTTAATATTTTGCTAACGGATGGATGGTTATAATCTACTCGGTACCCTAACCAATCACTCTAGTTAATCCTGATATGAAATTTAAGGGAAATCTTTACTTTTTCTCGTCGGAAACATACAAGAAAAAGCTTTAACCAACCGCCGGCAGTCTTCTATAAAATGGCAAAAAGAAAAAAATTGAAAGCATAAATCTTTGAAACGTAAGATCACTGAAATCTACCTATATTTAAAAGTATTATAAAATAATAAGATGACACTTACCCGATCCATTATCCGTGCTGTGCATAATCACTCCTGGGTGTCCGTTCAATGGGCACTGTTCTGCATTTTTCGAACTAATCGTTCCATTATCACTATAATCCTTCCCATGTCTGTAACGAACAACAATAGAATAAAATGTGACACAAGTTAATTACTCTTGTCCCAACATTGAAAGTCATGCGGGTATTTTACTGATAATGTAACCGCTTTATTGTCCATACATTTAGATGTTAATACCCACATGACTGTAAAATTTTTCGAAATATCTAAAAAAAAAAACAGTTAAGATTGTGAACAACGAAAAAAAAACAAAACTGAAATAAATTCGCTCATCGATTTTGTGGTAAAAGTTCGGTTTGAGGTTCATTTTGACAGTAGCAGGCGATAAACTTCAATTAACTTCTATACGGCGATGGTATATTAGAACTCCCATTGTGGCCGACGTTATATATTTTTTAAAAAATATAATGGCCGGGTAGTTTTAATGAGAGGTCGTTATAGGAGCTGAGAAGATTCCGAGCTTCGGCGTTTTTCATCCGCCATCCATTAGAACAAATTGACACCTGGTAACTATGGGGAAGGAGCAAGAGAGCACGCCAGCACCTCGTTATATTAACGAGTGGGATTGATTCGTTCTACAGGGATACCACGAATCGTCGCCACACTATTCACCACCACTAACAGGTGCTCCAATTTGCATCCAATTCAAACAGACTGGACATCGTATTTATATGTGAAAGAGGAACAAAAAAATTGCCATCAATTAATTTTAAAGAGGCATAACAATTAATAATTCGTGTTTGTTTGATAATTTCTGACATTGTACAGGATAATTCTCAGTTTGATCGAAACGAGAAGGAAAGGCGTTAGGGCGTTTGTATAAAGCTAACGATGTTGAGGATTAAGCATAACGACGGTTCACAGGACTGTCGTTCCTGATCCGGCTTAAAGCTTTCATTACTAATCACCCCTCCATTTCTGATCGATGTATGCAGCGAGCTGACATTAAACTGTTTGCAGGATCGATTGGTAGCAGAATTTCTTAAACAAACACAAGTCCGTTCATTAAGGTGTTACCGAACGAAATAAATCTGTCATAGTGACAGTTTGCATTGTTTAGAAATTTGGATTTTCAACAATTTAATCAAAAACACGAAACGAAATACAAGTTGTACAAGTTTTGAAGAACGATGAGGGTGGGTGGGAAGAAAAACAAGTCACCCTCCTCTGTCTAACAAGTCTGAGTTAAATTAGGCTTCAATAAATGTTGCAATCAGAATGAGACACAATTACTGTAAATAAATTCAGGAGAGTTGTTAGTAAATGGCCTTTAGAACCGACGGCCTTTGGAGGTAACGAATCGTGCGAAACTCTAACAAGCTCTCATCCCCCGTTTTTAAATATATCGCAACGAATAAGAATGAATGGTAGAGGGGATGAAAGAAAACTAATTTTTTTTCTTTACAGCTTTTTCCTTTATTTCTTGTCAAGTACAATTAGAAGACTCACATTTTAAATCTATCTTTGATACAAATATAGTTGGATATCTTCCCGCTATTTGGAGTGTAAGTGTTATGGATGAACTTTGAGAAAGGTATCAGTTTTTTTATTTTAAGAGCAAAACGACAAGTCCACTGATGGCGACAGTGAACTGCCATTAAAGCAGGTCTATGAGGAAGTGCTCTTTGCCGATCTTAGTGTTTTAAAATACACACGGGAATCCACTCGTCTCTTATTCTGCCAACTCTTATGAACTATACTATACATTGCTGTTAAGATGTCGTCGCCATTGCCACCGCTGCCGCCGCCACCACCACCACTGCTACCACCATCGGCGTCTTCCTTTTCGTTTGAGTGCCCGCCACCCGTCTACCAACTCCACCTAAGTATGTTTTAAAAGCTTTTCTGACATCTTGACCGAAGCGGACATTTTCAGACATGAAATGGCTCTTTCACTCCCTCCTAACTATAGTACACTACACCTAACTGACAGCTCAACTCTAATATCTTTAGAAAGACGATAGAGATAGTGACGAGTGATGTTTGTTATTTGATTCTATCGACAGAAAAGATTTTTCTTTTATTGGTTTTTCTTTGATTGTGAAAAAATCGATATAGTCTTAACATAAATGGTATTATTTCACTGTAGGTATAGCTTGAATGGAAATGGTTAGCGAGATGACAAGAGGGTGGATATTTGTACGAGCTTTATTCTCAGCTGTTTCACCCTCTGCACTTCGCCAATCCCCTGTTTGCTTCCTTTTTACTCTCATCTCCTGTCCTATATCACACCGTTTACTGCTACTAAACTGGATGTGTGTTAGAAGAGCAGCATTCTATAGAAGCAACGTAACCTTCACCTAGTAAACTAAAAAACAATATCGACGATCCATGTCTAGACTCAACAAACAAGTAATATTTTCTAGATTAATACCGAATAATTACAGTTTATCAGAATATAATTGGATTGGTTGGCAATTCAATTGTTGCAACTTTGTTGATAATATTCTGGATACTGGACATGATTTATTTGATCCAAATGTATGTTGGGCCAAGTATTTACTGGCGAGTTAGCATCGCATCTGTCTAGTTATTTGGTTTGTTCGGGCAAGTTTACGAGGTAATTCCATAGAAGATGCACTATATGCGAGCTATGTATGTTTAGAGGTGTTTATAATGAAGTACTTGGTCTCTTCATGACTACAGTTCGATTTATGTGGAAATGTTTATAACTAGAGCCGTTCAACTACATGCACATAGTCGACAGCATTAACTTCTTGTTTTTATGATTCTCCATTCGGCCATATAATAGGTACAGTCGAGTTACGACTTTCTCCTATCTTTTATCTATTAAAGATTGTTACAGAGAATCAAAACTAAAGTGTATGATAACAATTAGGTATATATATTAGGTATACAATTTATATGAAAATGCAACAATAAATTTACTATAGTCTATCTCACGAATCATGAGCTAAATGGTCATAAAACATCTGTCTGAACCAAAACATTGATGTTGCTGGTAGGAATGTGGTCGAACCACTGGCTCGGTTGACTATGTTTGATTATCACCGACATACGCTTCTAGGTAGTCTCTTCCTAAACATCTGCTACACACCTTCGTTTATACTGAACGTACAGCTTAACTTGAATCGCTGTGCTTCATTGGAAGTAACCAGGCTTTATATGTGCGTTAGAAAAAGACAGATACAATAATGAGTGTTCGTACTAGTTCGAAATTTTATGACCGTTTAGCTCATGATTCGTGAGATAGACCATAGTAAAGGATTTGCCCTTTTCAACACTGTATTTCTTCTTTCCGTTTCTGTTCGAGTCATTCGTAATAGAATAAAATTCAATTAAATGGGTGGAATGTTTTCGATTAATTTTTCCTCCCTTCGTCCAGATCAAAGTTGGCTGGAGTGTGAGCATCGGGAAAAAGCGAGACACACACACACACCAAAAAAAAGTTTTAAGTGAAATAGGGACAGTAGTAGTGGTGGTAGTAGGAAAAGGGCCGAGATTGCTGCACTATTCGATTAACTCTGATACTTGGCTTCAATTGCTTTTTAAGATTCTCGCGATTGCTTTTGAAAGGTTTTTGGATTAGATTGCAATTGGTAGAAAGGAGTTAGAAGAGACACAAGGAGAAAGATAGAAATAAAGTGGAAGGAAACGGGAAAAGGGTATTAAAAGTGCCCCTTCTAAGAAAACAGCTCATTTTTCGCCTCATTTGTAGAGCAATTTCAGTATGGCTAATAGTACAACTTTTCCAACAACGATACAAAAATCCTAAATTCTCTGTACTGAATCACTTGATGACCGTAATTAGGAAAAAAGAGGTAGGTAAGTATAAGGAGTACCACAGTATGTGTAGTAATTAAAAAAAAGAATCAAACACACGAAAGTAATCAAGAATTTGCAGAAGAAACAAAACCTCTTCGTCTATCCAACACAGTGGCTGTTTCTAATTACGATGATGACTTTCTGAGTCTTTGTTAGGGTGCAGGTGTACGTGTGTTCATTATTTCTGTATCTCCTCCAAGCCTGTCAGTTAGTGTTGGTGTTATATCCATATGTACATGCTTACACACATGTATACGTATACAACACCCCTTATATTGTCTCTATTTTGGTTAACGTTCATTCTTCCTTCTCAACGCTGGAAGAGAGATTACTTGAGGAGGATGTTAATTAAAGTGGAGGACGTTGCCGGAACAGAAAGTCGACTATAGAGAAACTGCCGCCATGGCTTTATTTATAAATCAACAGCAACAACAACAACAACAACACGAGCAAGTAAGACGTGGTCGAGAGGAAATTAACAATTTGAACACAACGATAGCTTGATACTCACGGTCCAAGAGCGCGTCGGAACATTTAATTAGATGATGGTTTTGATTAAATTATTTACAGACAGTACGTGGGTGGCTGGATCTACGCTTAAGATAGGGCGAGAAGAAGGGACGCAATGTTTGTTCACTTGTATGTAAAATTTGTTGAAGTTCAGTTAATTGGAGGAGCACAAATTGAACCATAATTAAAAATACCGCGTGGCCAACTATCAAATTGTCTTTATAGAAGGAAATTTTCGGAAAATCAATGGAAGTGGTCGTCTGTGTTTAGCAATTTTGGAAAATTATGCTTTTTGCTGTCAAAGTGATTTATGATTCGATTCTATCTAAACAAATCGTATTATTTTCTAAATAAATTCGTTTGGTTGAAGAAAACCCAACTGGATTTTGTGTTATTATCGATATTTGTGGGTAATTTGTCGTCACGTCTGTTTTACATACAAATAAACTATGTAATCAACAGTTACAGAACTATTTCAAACAATACAGCGATAAATCTGTTAACAATCTATTTTCAACTCACTAAACTAAAACAAATCAATTGATTTCAACCACTGTTTAATTAATTAATTTCACTATGTAATCAAATTGAATTTCTTAATATCTATTTAGAATTCATAAATCGTACAACTCTAACAAACACATCAAATTAAACGTAAATCTAATTTCCATCATTTTACGTATAGATATAATGACTAGGAGAATTGATTTCAATTTTCTAGTATTTAATTCGAAAATACAAAAATCTAATAAACTGTGTCAAGTTGCGAGTAAATATTTGTTTTATTTATTTTCCCTCTTTTGCCATGAAAATGATGGTGAATGAGTGAAACGAGAAACGGCCAACTCTCGCACCGTCGTCAGTTGACTAGCACACAACCCTCGAAAGTAATCAGAAACTTTTATCTAACATCGAGCTGTTGGAATAGGGAAAGATCAATTTCATTTCTTAATATTATATTGGGCTCGTGACTGGCCGGGAGTAGTAGAGTGAAGCCCGGGCAGAGAAATCGACAGAGTGAACGGGGCGAAATATCCCATTGCTGAATGAAAAAGGGAATGGTAAGTGGAAAGACGCAATAGCTTGACGTTATTAAATCCGAAATGAAAAATTGGATAGTTTAAAAATTGAATAGAGTGTATGAGAAAGGAAGATAGAGATATACAAGTAAAAGAAATAGAATATCGTAATAATATATTATTGTATAGTTGGACCAATAGGAATTTGTTAATTTTATTTTTCGACTATTGAAAGACAATAATGCAATGCAATTTGTCTGTCTCTATGTGATAACGTTCGCCAAACTAGAAACCGCCTTATGCCATTTCCCCGTCGATATGGTCGTTTCAATGTTCGGTGATAAATCTTCGGGTGGAAATCGTAACGAAGCTGTTTCACAATAAACTTGCCATTTGATTCTTATGCATTCGGAACATTAGTGGAGTACTTTGAAAAGTTTTTCCGAATGGTGGGCTGAATCTAGGGCGGCATCTGGTAAGGGACTACTCTATGTACTACTTTACCAAATAGTAAGTAGCTCTGACTGGAACTGAACGGAGATATAAAAGTACACGTATAAAAGGGAGTAAGATAGAAAGGGGAAGAAAGCGAGAGAGAGAAAGAAAGAGTACGGAAACGACACTGACTAAACTAATGCAATAAGTAAAGCCATTTATGTGAGAGCAAATCGAGATCTTCGGTGATCTGAAATGGGGAGCCTTTTATACTGTTGGGCGTCGATGTAGGCACTCAAATCCAGGCCATGTACACTGTGTTTCCTTTAACCGACATTTCTGTGGATAACCACTCACCATTACTATTTCCATGATTGGTAGGAGCGTATTTCCGCCAAAACGGGAATCATTCCGAAATTTACAACATTTATCATTAGACATGAATGTGAAACTGAATATGGTTTAAATTAAGATTTTTCAAGCTTTGGATTTCAAGTCCAGTAGCACAATGTCTGGTGAATATTGTGCACATTTTGTAGACAGTAAATGTAAAGATATTGCCATGCGGTTATATTTATTTGTTTACTTGTCTGTCTCTCTATAACAATTGTATTGTAATATATAAAGATAAATCACTTGCAGTTGTCGGGATGTAATTGTAATTAATGAAACTGTTATGGAAGCGCACTAAACCCATTACAGCTTCGAATGTGCTCTAGTTTCAATAAAAGTCAATTAAATTTTCTAATTAAATCCTTGTATGAGTAGTACGAGTTGTATAGAAGACACAGAAATGGAACTGATCCCTTTTACTCCTATTTAAGAGATGATGATGATGATGATGGTGATGGTAAAGATGGTTTGTTGACTGGTTAGTATACAAGTCGACATTGGTGGTTGGTGGCCTATACACAATTATTACACTCTCACCATTTCAATTACAACTTCAAATTACTTTTGAGATTCTTTAATAAAAACTCGGAACACATCTGCACGATACGTATTACTAAAGTAAATGGACCATTTTTGTTGTGTGTGTGTGTGTGTTAGCAATAGATATAGTAGAAGAGACGGCGACCAATCTTGGATGGAATCGACAGTTGATTGTATCTTTACAAAATTGAATATATTGGATGTCGTGAAGAAGACACGACATTTTTTATAATGATTTTTTTTCTAATTCAGTGAATAATTTAACCAGAAAATACAGCACTCAGCTTAAAAGCTAACGAATTTCAATTTCACTGAAATTAGTGCTTGTTAGAAAAAATTAATAAGAAATTACACGATTAAAAATTCAAAGTAAAATATAATATTAATTGGTCACAAGTGGATCTAAATTTTACTTCAGCAAAGTTACATAATGCCTAACAATAAAGAAACACTTTACTATATTTATTAATAATAATTATTTTGCTAATCTGATAGGTTATTTTCGTTACAGACACTCTTTAAAATTTTAATTATCTGTTAGCTCGTTAAAAATGGTTGACATTTATTCGGAACTTTGGCTTTAATTAGTGTTTCGTGCATATATAATACATCAAAATGCACTCGGTCTCGTGTACTGCTAATTGCAATAATTTCTCGTTCTCTCTGCTCGACAAGTTCGAGTTGCTATTTCCTCGCTACGCTATATTTCATTATTTATGACTCCAACTGTTATTAACAACTTTGACATCCATCAAATAATTGTCTTTATTTATTATGATGAAATATTCAAAGATATACTGGAAACGAAATTAATTGTTTAATAAATTCACTAGATATCAGTCGATATTATAAAAGAGTCGATATTGAAAAGATGGTGAAAGAGAAAAGGCGGGAAAGAGAAAGAATCGATTCGCGTGAAGTTGAGTGCATTTGAGGGACAAACAATGCGGCTAGGACCTACAACGGTCTGCACTTAGCGGATATGTAAAACCCAAGTTTAATGCGTACGAGTAGCATTGACAAGAGAGAACTGGAGTTTCAGTATATCCTTACAGCTTTCGACAATGAATCACCAGTCTAATCAAGTCAACTTTGAAAGCTTTCACTGGTTAAATTGTATCAATGAACAGAGTAGTATCTAAAAATTGTCTATGCATGTTAAATATACTTTTAATTTGATCGAATGTATAGACGTTTCTCCTTGTTGTTTTTTTTTGGGGGGAGAATTTAAAATTTTCTACGAACAATTTTCAGCATAAATCATTATTGCCTGAATAATGTCAGATTTTTCCAGTAAGCTCGCTTAAATTACATAAAATAACATCGAAAATCCATTACTAATGCTGTACTTACGATGATAATATGGCCGAATGGCGTTCTAAATAATTAGTAAATGGATTTAAAGAGCAAAATATTGTTCTTGATCCTCTATCGTTTTATCATTTTCATCTAAACACTGGTATAAACTTATGTAGAAATAGTCTAGAAAACAGATACGGAATGATTTTAAAGTGAATTAGTTTTGGGGGTGAGTAAAATGAGACAGGGTTGACATGTCATCCTCAAACTACCCATTTCTAGCGTATTCCAGTCGACTACGTGGCGAAATTTGACAAACGCCGGCGCCCGTCTAGCGTATGTATGGAGTTTAACTAATTACGCTAATTAACTAATTAAATTCCAGGCCGGAAGTTATGCGGGCCAGGGACCGATCTACGGGTGGTGGCCCGGTGGTGTGATGGTATATAGTGAACAGAAAATAGGAAGTTACTAGACTACGACAACGTCGACACCGACGACAGCAACTATACGACAGCCGGATTCTGGCTGCAGTAATTAAGGCAATATTACAGGCCTGTCCTCCATAAATATGCTGGCACTTACCATGAACGAATATTAATTGCATTTCCACGAATTATTATTGTTTATTACATACATTTAATTGAATTAAAACCGAAACAATGATAACGAAATGAGTGAGTTTTTGTTTGATATTAAATAAATAAATGATCTCTAGATATAATCTGATCCCATCAACTCGACCATTTTATTCCTTACGGATGGTGGAATTGAGCGATTTGGACGATGAGAATTGGGACCAATGTTGTAGAGAAAGAGAGGAATCCTTCTATCCGTGTTATTGTTGCCGTGTCTTGTGTCACAGCAGAGCAAACCGAATTGACAATTTTCCGCGCGGTTTCCTCTCGGCAACGGGTAACACACCGAAAAGAAAAGAGACGAGAAGGTGAATTGAGGAAGCTTCCCAAGAAAATAGAATCCCGGTGTATGTATGAGTGCTTGTCTTTGTATATACCTATACATACATATGTATAAGTATATGTATGTATATATACATATAAACGAAAGGATAACGGATTCAAGACTTATCGATGATAGGGGTGTTATTTTAAAATTTCACTTTTCACATAGATACATACACGACCAATGTACGTATAGAAATTGGTGACGTTATCTAAAAGCTTACAGAACATGTCTTCAATTTGCAATATCTTTAAAGAAAGATTGGATCAGAATTTAATATAATAGAAAGATGGCATCTTTTAAATCAATTTCGCAATTTTATTTGTTAGTTTTTTTGTAAAATCGGGATGAGATTCATTATTAAGTGTAAATAAAGAGCTACAATGAAATAAACTAACTTATGCACTCTGTTGACTTGCTAATCTGCGAGAAAGCTTTATGCATTATTTACTGTGTTTCTTATTATAGAAAAGTGCATTAAAGTTGAAATTCTGCGACAAGATTGCCCTATTGTGCATTACTTCTGAATATGTACTAACATGTGCATATGTACTTACCCCTACATCAAGATGTTATGATTAGAAACTAGAATTTCTGTAAAAGAATAAAAACAAGTTAATACTGTATCTATTTGAATTCATTTATATTAATTACATGTTTTAAGAAACACCCCTCCTTTGACATTTAATTATTTAAAGTGAGACCGTAAGAGCGGCAAACAATTTATGTAAGGAGCTGGAGCTGGCCAGCCCTTAAAACGTCAGATCGCATCGTACTTTACTAGAGGGCCAAATTAAATAAAGTCTGGTGCTGTATCTGTGATCACTAGCCATCCAATTGCTAGAAGATCGATCAAGGCAGATGGACGAACACCACACACAGTATAACATGAAATATTTAGCGAACGTCGAAACGTCGGTTGGCTGGCCGCGCACTCGCCAATCTGCGGAAGAGCAAGCTCTTAGCCGTTCCGACTCATTCCATCTAAAAGCATTAAGGGTCAAAGCTTTCAGAAACACCAAACAAATTAAAAGATTAGACTGGACGTGAAATATTAGAGAGAATATCTTGACCATTACTGTTTGAATGGAGTGGTGCATTGTGGAATGAATTGGTGGATGTGGATGGGGAGGGTGGTTCTCTTTCCACAGCTTCATCCAGCAATTGGTGACGGTTCAATGATGTTCGTGTGCAAATCAAACGCTCTACTGTTAATTATCGCCAGTTGGTTGTGCACCATCACGCAATTACGCAGCAACATTGCACGTCGACCTCTATTTGATTGATCGGAATAAGGGAGTAGTTTGGTGGTGGTCGGGCAGAACAAAGCTGACTTTTAATTACCTCTCTGGGGGGGTTCGCGTGTGCAATCAACCTTCGACCGGTAACGACTAATTGCCGACAATCGCTCCGGATAATATTCCACCATTCAATCGAACAAATTCACGGATTAGTTACTTGGTTTAATGGTGATTCGTGCTCTTTGTCTATGATATAGTCGCATATATACAATCAATTAACAATAAATAAAAACGGCAGCCGACAAAATGTTGAGCTTGATCATATAAATCTAGTCGATGGGGGGTCACGTCAAGTTGCTCGAGTAATTAGAAGAGGTTGGCTCTGCAGGATGGGCGCCCACTATAACTACTTTTATAACAAACGTTTACTCTTGTTTGTGCTTGTTCTCTCTCTGCAGGGTGGCTGACTCTGAGCAAAAACATATACGCTAGCACCTACATGACCACCATCTCGAATTCTTCCAGATTATTCTTACCAATATATCTTACAGATCTTGAACATTATTGCTTAGTAAAAGTCTCGATAATAAACTGTTGCAATTGTCTGGATTATAAATTTTACATTAATTTTATTCGTCTCTCCACCCCCCTATACGTCCCTTTTTAATACTGTCGCCCAATTTCAGTTTGTTGGATGCTACAATTTTCACTTTGGCTGTCGTCCCGGATCGCACAAGTGCCAAATGTTCTTCGCTTCATCGACGTCGGGCGTCGTTATTAAGCCAACGGCGTTATGATTATGAACGTCGTTAGACGGCAGTAATGGCGCATTATCGTTATATCGTAGTTTCCTTCTGGATTTACATTGGATAGTTTTGATTTCAATAAGTGGCTACTGAATTTTCAAGCATTTTTTATTGCGTTGACATTTCGTATTGAAACAGTAAGGATTGTTCGACATTAGGACATTATTACAGCAAGTGGATTCAAAGAAAATATAAAAAAGCACAGTCGGAATTTGCAATTGGATAAAGTTTTGTTTGGATTAAGGACAAGAAGCCGTTGAAATCTAATTAGTATTACCTCAAACAGGTTTCATACTTGGTGTAAGAATATATGGCTTTCATCATCTATAATGGACGGTAGATATCAGTTGACCATTACTGTGAGCCATCATTCAATTAATCTTAATAGGAAAAGGATCATTACATGCATGTCTAGTTCGAGAATCTTAAACCACACAATTTTCGATTTAATTAAATTTTCTTATCAGGAAAACCACAAAGGTATGTATTTTATACTTTAATTTAATTTGAAAAAGATACAACTAGAGGAAAGAAAGAGAGAGATTGTTATGGTCTATCCTTGGCACGTACGTCTTCTTGGCGTCAAGTTGTCTACAAGGATTTGCTAGGACGATATTGAAACCCTGTCGCAAGTCCCGCTCTGGCCGTCTATTTGTCCCGTTATCCTACTGTCTCCGGCATCTGCAACGCTATATCCCCGACTTACGTTCTTATTCAATCTCCCATTATCCTCATTCGGAACCGTTGTTTAACTCTCCCTATTTCCTCACTCCCATGTATACCTATCTCTACTGCGCCCTTATTGCTGTCGTTCCTTTTGTATGTGTTGGTGTATGTATACATGTGTGCTGGTGTTGATTTTATGGGCTGTCACCTGTAGCCGTGTCAGTGTTTGTTATTTTCCCTGTCAGGAAATGCCTGCTGTTGTGGCGCGCACTTTTCGGGTTATCCTTGTGTCAAGTCGACGACTGCAAACGGCTTTACAAAACGACACAAACATACACACCACACAAATACCTATATATGTATTAGGTACGCATTATATTTCCACATTAGATTTTATAGTGAAATTAGAAGAAAGAAAGATAACGATCGATGATCGATGTTACTAGTTTTTGTGAAAATTTCAAATAAATGTAAGAAAGAAACATGTAAGTCTTTGGATGGGAAGAGAGATCGTCATAAAAAAGCAATCTGCTGTTTCGTTTTGGTAAATGTATCCGTTTTAAATTCGCTGTCACGTTGTTAGGTGAAACTGGTCGCTTTTCATATTGCGGACAACGGTCAATGTGGACGATCCCAAGTTTCTTCTATACAATATCTTCAAGCTGGTTATTTTTTATATTGCGTCCAATTTTTATGCGACGTTTTAAATTAAATTTGACTGTAGAGGGTTGTTCATAAAAGCCGCAATAAAGGAACATTTATGTTTATGCGATGGCATGGAACATCTTAAACGACTATGGACTTTGATTCCGACAGAAATGCCCACCAAAAACCTGGATTATACATATATAAGAATATATATGTATGGTTGTATGCATGTATCATCAAATATGTGTATATAAAAAAAAACAGGGAACAAGCTGGACGTTTCCTCAAAATTGCTTGTCATTTATATGATATTTTCTCATCAAAAACTGTCATTTCTATGAAATGGAAATAAAAATTCCCATCTGACAGTAATTCAAATTTTTTTATTTAAGAAATTCAACCGGAAATATTTATATATGACAAGCTTTAAATCGTTATATTTATTAAAATATCACCCCAAAACAAAACAAAAATATTCTACCTATATACTTATAGACCTAGAAAGAGTGGAATAAAGAGTAAACGGTATATGTATAGGTCTGCTACTTTGTATGTGTACACGGGTTATTTGTTGTGAGATGATTTTATTGGATAGATATCCTTATTCGTTTCATATATTTGTAGTATAAGGGTGGGTTTTCTTGGATAAACCTTTCTATGATCAGAACAAGAACAGTACGACATATAAAACTGGTAGTGAACGGCAGCAAATAGCTTTTTCTTTTGAGTATAATTTCGAGAAGGAAATTGAGAAGATCTCTTATATTTCCCTTTTTCATTCTCTTTAGGCCGATCATTTTTCATGCCATCCCCATCTCGTCTTGGATACGTTTGGCCGCTAGCCGCCACTAGACTGGTCCAGTTCAATTAAGATGGTGGCAGTCCATGGGGACGTTTACCACTCGACCACTACCACAACATATACTTGAACATTGCGTACGATAGCTTCCGGTCAGTAAACAGAGTAGATCATACAAACGGGGAAAAAAAACACGTCTCATGCATATGGATAATCGCAAAAATTTTAAAAATTTTGTGCAAATAATTATTATGTATGATATGGCATCAGTGATAAATCGGGTTATATCGTAAAACACTGGTAATTGTCAGTCAATTACAGGACTGCAATATTGCTTCTCCGAAATATCACCGCCATAAGGAAAATGCCGACAAAGCGTCCACGTTTGGTGTTGGTGAACGTGCACCGTTTCCTAAAGTCATTTTCTCAACTTGAAATGGACCATAGATGGGCCCCTCAGGAGTATGATGAGATATTAAAACGAACAAAATACCGTAAAAATGAACGCTTAGTAATTGCGAATTGTAAACTAAACATGGATTTGTGGCTGAGGTGTCAACAGGACATTCCAATATACTTTTTCCTTCTAGTTAAAACTGATATTGGAATTATTTCCAATTAAGTTCGAAATAGAAAACCTGTAGTAATTACAGAATACAGTGATCAGACCTGTGTATACTTATACGACTACAGGAACGCGTCCGTCGCCGTATATTTTATCCTGCTGTTTGGGTTGATGGTTTCGGTACAGCAGGAGGTTAGTAGTGAGCAACAGGTACGCCTCTTTTCTGTGGAGGCGGCGGAAGAGGGCGACGACGGCAGTGCTAGTGGTGATGGAGGGTAAAGAGAACTGAATTAGGGACGCGCTCGGGAACGATTAATAATCATGGCATCGGGTGCGACAACGCTCTGCCAGGATACGGGCTGTTCTCTCAACACCAAATTTCTTTAAATTGTTACGATAATGGAAATGATAAGATGTGAAAACTTAATTAAGCTTTTTACAATGGAGTCTATTTCGATGATTTTTGAGAATTGAATCGATTAAGACGTCAAAATAAATACAATATAAATATGTACCTACACTTGTGAAGAAAATGTACAGGAATTGACCTGAGCTAACCTTTCGAATAGGCGCACACAATAGCCATCAACAATAAAGAACCATTCCTGGTTTGTTGTATGTATGCATTCTTTTTATTTCAAATATGCGCATTTATTTTACAACTTTAAACACCTCTCTTCCTATTAACTTCACCTATACATATGAATAAATGAATATACATGCATACATACAGATATATTCAAAGTTAAGCACATAAATAATCGGCGAACAACACACTATGACGATTATTTCGATAACTAATGTCAAGATAACGAGGAACTCCCAATAGCAATTCTACCAATTAAAGCCCTAATGAAAATGTTTAATTTTTTTCATATCCATACATATGTATGTGTATTATACGCTCCAATACATGTAAGTGTATGTGTAAATATGTCTCTTTGTATGTATATTTTGGTGTTATGTTAGTTTTGCCAATTACAGAGGTCTATCTGTCTTCCTACTGCCGTCGTCGTTCTAATTATGGACGTGCAATTAAGCCTCCATCGGGTTCATCTCTTCACCGTTAATTATAATTCCGAGTGGCGGTTTAATTTAATTTAATTTCGGCTACATCCGTATATTCTCTTCTATATATATATTCGTATATATTCTCTATCTTTGTTGTCAATTTCCTAACAAATCTAATCACATTTTATTAATTGACGTCCTTTACATTTGTGTGTTTGTTGTTTGGTAAATGTTTAGTCAGTTGTGATATTAATATTACTTTAATTAGAAAAATTAATCATCCGTTTTGAATATGTATGTTGTAACCCCCACAAGAATCGATGATAAAAGTTACATCTGTTCCTGTTGTTATAAAATCGACATTGATTATTATATTAAAGTATCGTATTTATCTATCCAGTTACTGATTCCAAGATTGATTTATAGAATTTAAAAGTAAATTTCAGTTTTTCCGCGTTTTCATGCAATCTCGCAAGGGTGGCGGCCGGAATTTATCCCCAGTACACTCTGAAAAACACAACACAAACCACCCTGTGCACTGTAATTATTTATCGTTGGTGTTTAAATTAAAACGGGCAGATGCGGCTGACGGCCGTATGGGAGATGGGGTGGTTGCGTTCTAGAGTTCTCTTTCTCTCTGTCTATGTTTGTGTGTGTGTTTGCTTAATTATCTTTAGCCGTTGTGTACCGGCGTCTAACTCTAGTGGCTTACACGCGACTGCCTCTCTACCAACCGACACGCAGGGGTTAGTTTACACGGAGACTTGTCAACATCAACCCGATTAAGCTAATCTCACAGGTGCCAACTTGGAGTAATTAATTTTTTCCAGAAGGAAAGCGATCAGAGTCACGTGAACTATAATATGTAGTAACATGAATGAAATAAGCATGAAATTGATTTTCTTCTAGTATATGTAAACATTTTTGTTTGTGTCTTGTTTTGTATTTTCTTATTATTATTATTATTTTTTTTAAGAAACTAATGTCTATGTGTTATAAATCTGAACGTTTAGATCGACGGGTGCGGCGCTAACATCGTATCGGAGCGCTGTTGGAAAGACGGTTTGGAGGGTTCGACTCGACGCCAACCTATTACTGCGCCACGTCTTATCTTAATTAGATCGCTTGCAGAATGAAAAGAATCCATATTTTCGATTTAATTTGAACTAATTTACATCCTTAAATTGAAAACTGTATCTCATGGAAGAGGCGAACTGAAGACTAACGACGACGACGACGGCGCTAGGCAAAGAGAGGTTTCCTGCCCAGTTTTTGAGATTCTTCAAATTTTCTCATACAAACTTATCCGACCGAAAAAAAGCAATTTCAAAGTCAGTACAATTTCGATTTGTATGCGCCACCAAGAATGATCATCAAACTCTCTATGCGAGAACGACACGAGTAACCAAACACAAAGGACTAAATTGTAGTTTAGGCTTAACGTTTCGGTAATAATGAGGCCGCAAGAGAGCCAGAACTGCCATTACCACGCTAGTCTGACCTAAGAATGTTAACGACATGTATACTGCATTAATTACTCGCGCACTTGGAATACTTGGCGCGATTAAGCTTAATGTTGGATAATGGCGGGCCTGAATCGCGTAATGAATGACGTTACTTAGGCTGCCTGCCTGCGGTGGATGGTGTGTCAACATCCTCCACCGACTCTAATTATAATTACACTACGTCTACGGTAGTCCTTAATACTCCTCTAAGCCGCACATACAACCCTAAATGAACGCATACATAGAATGACAAGTCGACAGACAGATTATTAATTCACTAAAGACATTTTAATAAACGAATAAATAAACTGCAGCTGTTGAAATATTTATTATCCAATATTTACGTATATACGATATGTATGTATGTTCGATATAATATATTTAAACAATATACAAATGAGAGAAAAACGTTGACATTCTGGTTGCACATATGCCGTCTCAATTAAATTTTTAAATTGGTATGCGGCACAGCATGGTGTCGCAATGTACGCAAATCAGTCCAATGGTAATAATTTAATTAAAAACCCAACTTGACAAACGTCGAGTCGATTCCCAGTTGGTTTTTATATTCAGTTTTCAGTCCATTGCCACTGATCCGCTTGATTCAGTCCAGCATTTTTCGAACATGTTCCTGTTGCCTTCTCTGTTTCTGCTGCTTTTTTTTTCCCACATATTTAATGCGAAAATTACAATTATCTATCAATCACTAGCAGCAAAACGATAAAGTAATTAAAACTATAATATAATATAGTATATGGCAAAATGTAAAAATACCATACCACATACAATTTAAGCTATATTGATTCGTAAAGAACTCGTATGTTGACATTTTAAATCACATCCAACGCCATTACATCTTCCCGTATTGACGCTAATGTATGTTAAGGTCGGTTAACATGCGAACCATAGGAGCTAACTTAAAGACCATCGACTAACTCTCACAGCAGGCTCCAACCAGTATTCTTGTATGCCGTATATCATTTGCAAGAGCATACAAGCTTGAGTGCTATTATAAATAAATATATTGGAGCAAGTAGTTGCTCATTCAATGAAAATCAAGAATTTTTACATAAGAGTTGTATCATTTTAAATTGAAAACAGAAGAAGGTAATTGCACATTGAATTTAGACGAATCAACTAAATGCCTCTACATTTATTTCAAGAAAAATAGGTCAAGAAAATTGCATTTATTTTGATGAATTGAATCCACTTTGTACTTGTAAGTGATGCATCAAAAGTACCCTTCTTGATCTAGCTAGTCCCATCGTAGCCACCAATCTCTTTTCGTATTTCCAATCTAGCTAGCTGTCATGCGGATTCGAACGCGATCTGTCGAGTGGGGTGGTCAGCAACACCTTTTTCAATTAGTGGCCAAGTCCTGAGTGACGCTGGCTCCGTTGACATCGTCGCCGCGACGCCACAAGGAAAAGAACATCTCTTTCTCTTTCTATGTGTGTCTGCCTTGTTCTCTCTTTCAATGTGTCTGCCTTTTTCAACTATAACCGTTCGTGATTACTGATGGACGTGATAAAAGCAGATCGACCTCTACACAGTTTTCGGAATTGAAACGGTCGGCGGAATTGAATAAGCTTGATGGAAGGAGGAGGAGGAGGTGGTGAGCGGGATAGGGGTTGATGGTGGCGGTAGTGGCACCAGCACTAGATGAGGGAATGAGAGAAATATCGCCGCCTGGACAGGACGTAAAATATTGAAAAATTCCACAGCACTCCTAATGCAATTTCACGGATGTTACGCGTCCTACCTACGGAGGGATTAAGTATCTTAACTAAATTAAAAATATCGATTGACGACGCTGTTGTTGCCGTTGTAGTTGTCGTCGCTGTTGCTACCACCACAACTTCAAGTTTAGTGTTTACAACCGACCACCATAACCGGAATTAATTCGAAAGGGTGAAATTTGATGCACGCATCGCCATAGGACCACGCCTTAGTCTTATAACACGGACTCAATCTCATCAAAACTTTAATTATTTTTCTTTTCGTTCGACCTACAGACTGGAAAATGTACATTATGAGATATTGCTGTTTCAAATTGTAATCCTGATTATTTAGTAAAGTTTAATCCAACGATTTGATTATTTTATCTACGGTTTGTTTATCGCCTCATCTCAAGTGTCCTATTATCTTGAAGTGCCTGAACCGGGGGGTGAAGGGTGTAGAAAGGTCGTCTTATGAACTCGCCAACGTAATTACTTGAGTTCTGGATCTATATAGAGGCCATAGCCCGATATTAATAAAAACCAGAACCAGAGGGACTCACTTATTGCACATTATATGAAGAACATAAGCATATTGAAAATGCCAGCACTCGCCTCATCCATCTGCGGTCTGGCAATATAATCTATTGACTACAGAAGAACACCAGAAGGGAAACCATCTTCCTCACTCTAGAAATATCCTTGTCTAACAAGTCAGATTTCTTTTCGAATAATCACTAACTTATCGATTTTGATTTGCTAATTTAAGTGGAAAATTAGATTTTCATTTGCCATTTATTCCACTATATTTAACCATTGAAACCGATATATATATACACACATGCACAGATACAATAAAGTTGGCCTCTGTTGGAATCTGTGTGGCGTTTAATTAGCGGGTTTTTCTTTCTATGTTATCACGAAGGTTCGGCGTGAGTGGCCGGAAAATGCGATTTCGTCCCCCCACAAGCCCTATAGGCGTCCTGATTTTTCTCGTTCACCTTCCATTCCCGACCATCCACCCTCTTTCGACTCGGACAGCTGAAAGATTTCCAATAAACGTGCTCTACCCAATTTCCTCACCACTACCACCACTATTACCAACATCACAAGCATCGATAGCTAGCCAATGTTACTGGTCTGGTTGGATTTAACTCGTTCAGAACGGACTGGTCTGGCTGTGCCCGCCTTCAATTTCAGATGACTTTCGCGATAAATGCGTTTTAATTGTTTCGATCCGATCGATTCTCAACTGGATGTATCATGGAAGACGAGCGATTTAATTGGGCGCCAGATTAGAGAAGGATAATCGCAACATAAACCATTAGTAGATGCATTCTTAACGAGCCGTGGATTGTATTTTTCTTATGAAAGATGAATTAACGACGATTTGTTTCATTGTGGCTGTCTTGTTTTTTGTGAATATTTAGTATTTAAGGTGAGTCTCATTTCAAATATACCGACAAATCCCTTTGACCCTCAGGTGGGTTCACCTTTGGAAAACCTATTGTACTAGAAGATATAGAACTGTGCTAACGAGCGAATAGCGCACTGTTACACTAATGAGAAAAGCTTGGACGTGAAAAGCTCATTAGTGTTGCGGACGGTCCAGTCGTGGTAGAGTTGTGTGGCGTCCCTAATGACCAACAGGGCATTGTAACGTTGCCACATCAAAGCAGCATCATTATACAAATGCTGATTGTGTATACCTGACTGGTTGAAGTCTATTACTAGTTTTGTGGTTTTGCAACTTTGCCGCTGACTTGTGAATTATTGTCAGTTCTAAGTAAGATATATGTAACATATTAGGCCGCTCTCTCTCTTGTAATTTGTCTACTTTTCAATAAAAGGCATTAAAAACCGACCTTTTCATAATCTGTTTAAAGGTTGTTTTATCGGAAAACGCTAACATTTTTTATCCCACTACTAGCAACTGGATTTCATTAGTAACAACAAGTCAGTAGAACAGGGAAAAGATCTTCGTAGAAACGTCACCGCCATCCATGTCACACGACACAATTGACACTAGTTAAGACCATTAGCAGTCGATATCTCCGGCCGTTAATTACTTTGATGGGGCGCGACAGTAAAATTCTCCGTGACTTTACAATAATCTATTAATTGAGAGAGGTTGATGGCCTTCTATTGATTGTCATTATCAAACTATTCGTATCATTATACGCCGATATACATTGTTCTTTTTTATCAATATATGTATAGTTTTTGTACTTATGTATGAAACATTGTAGAAATGTTTGGTATTCCATCAGTCGTTTGGAATCCGGTCCTGATGCTCAATTGAACGCATACATTCCCCATACTGGAACTGTCTATTAAAACCTTAATTGGTGAAAATGACTAAATAGGAAAGCGGCGCGTACCGTATTGGCAATTACCTAAATGGGCCGTAAAAGAATAATAAATTCCATTAATTGACCGCAAACAGTAGCTATTTAGATGATAAAATGCGACAATTGCTGTAAATATGACAACAACAAAAAAAAACTGAAATGATAATAATTTGAATTAAACTCGTCTGTATACTATTAAATGTTGATTTGTCGATCGAAATTCATGGTAAATTATCATTTGGAATTGGTATTGTGTCGCATCGGCAACTGCAGACAGTAATACCTCCCTATACTAGACTAGTTGAGAGTTAATCAGCCGCTTGTTAACATTAACGAACTCGCCATTGTCACTCAGCCGCCACTAAAAATGTCATTCAGGTTGCCGATAACGAAGCTTTTCAAACGGCATTGTGACTCTCGTTACGGGAGCTTTGTGCGTGTCTGCAGAAAAAAGAGGAGAACTTCAATATGATGAGGACGATGTGAGTGTAGAAAATTTCTACCCATATGTATTATATATGTAATGTTAGTATAAAGTTAAATTTTCAACACAACTCCACTCAGTGATGATGTTATCTTGATTATGAGCTCTCGGAGTTAGCTTGGATTGTAAGATTACTGATTGGCACAAATCCTCGCTTGTGTCCCGCTAGGGAATGTTTTAATCAGTCTCACAACCCCAACAGTCTCAGACTGATTACCTTGCCTCGTTCAACGTTCCCTCTATCATGGACTTTCTTCTTCTTCTTACTACGACCGTACGCCATTGAGATAAATTAATCCACAACTTCCAGAATACAAAGTCATGTGAACAACAAGACTGAATATAATTTTCAATCGTATTTCATTTGACCGTTTATTATAGCCGCTTTAAACGGATTTACCAGTAGCACAACCTGTCATCAAAAGGAAAATTGTATGTGGATGTGGATACGTGGAATTAGCAATTAGTATAAAACTCACGTCAATCGGTAACGATATAGTTATCGTTTATTGCTGTAGTTAATTACCTATCCGATGCTATCTAATTAAATCGCCTCTCTAAGCTCAAATAGTCAAGTTGTTGTATGGAAGATACCCGAGAGACAAACAAACCCAATCTACTTTTCATTTATTTTTTGCTTCCCGTCATGAATTTTTCCTAATTCTTTCCTATAATGCGGGGCCGGTGATTATTATTGGTTTAGATGAATCAATCTTGAAACTTTTTAATTTTAAAGTTTCTAGTTGATGGTATTGTTGTTGCTGTCGTTGTCGTCTAAAAATCACCCTTATTCCTTCTACTATCTATTCTTTTCAGGAATAAAGAGCATCTAACGTCCGTCTGTAATTAATTAGTCCTGTCGCCAATTGTCCTCCTAGTTTCTATTCTCCTTCTACGAACTTTTTCTCGTTGTCTTAATTGAATACGTCCCGGGACACTACAATCAAGAAACTTTTCCCATAGGCGTTACAAACGTACAAGTCGCTCTTCTCCAGACAGATTTTCATATAACTTTTTTCAATGGTTTGACGTTTTCTTTTACCACCACCCCCTACCACCCGTTTTTTTATCTAGGTGCATTTTATAAATATTCACAAATTTTCACTTAAAATTTGCAGCAAATTTCAATCCAATTTCAACAACTGTTATTATAGTAGTAGCTTAGTCAGTCAGTTCAATTTCCTGGCAAATGTTGAGACGTTGTTGGGACGTGCGTCTGGATCCGTGCATCGTGACGCTACAAACGTTGATGATGATGGTCTATCCTTCCTAATCTTGTTTATTCTACTCACGTATTCCATCAAAACCGACGTTTAGCTTTACCTGAAAGTGTTTTGTTTCGACGAATAGATTCTCTGGACAATTTCTCGTCATTGTTCCGAAATAGGGAGGGAAAAAATCATTCCGAACAAATAAAACGCGTTAACATGACCAAAAAAAAATAATAATAACAACAATAATGAGAAATGTTTTACCTGAATTTTAAATTGTATGCCTCTTGACTACCGGATTTTCTACCAATGTAAACTAATCACGCATTAAAATTTATCAACACACAAAATCTTTGTTAAAACACGTACAAATCACTTTACACCCAGTGTTTTTGTTCAACGTAATATTCGTCCAGATGTTGACAGTGGCGCGTCTCGCTGCGAACTGAACGTTCCAACAGCATGCCGGTGAGTTTTTGTGGGGCGTCGCGGCGCTTCGTCATCACCGTCCCTCTAAAAACTTCTCCACACTATCTAGACAGATACACACATATACATACAGGTAGCTTGGTATAATTTAATTAGGGACTTGTTGTTGTATTTGTTACTTCACAAAATACCTACTATATGTGTGTTGTTTAATTTTGATGTGGTTTCGAGCCGTTTTAATATATTTTACAAGCGCCTTGGTTAATATGAGGATAGTAAAGCATCATTTACATAAAAAGTAATAAATGAATGGCCAACAGCTAAGAGGGGAGGTGATAATGAAAGTGCAATAGTCCGAGGAAATTTCATTAAAGTTTAATGTAATCTGCAATTAAATAATTAAAATGGTCCCGCCTCAATTTTAATCCAAACTACTTCCAGTATTACAGAAAAAAAAAACAAATATATTTTCTACATTTGATAGAAATTTATCAAAGTGTCATTAAACTGTTTCTTTAAAAAATAATTATTATAAGACTCCACGAGAACTATCCAACTTTCAATTAAATATAATTAGACAATAGTTTCGTTTGTTGGTGTAATTAGGTGTGTGTTTGTTATAATTTGGATTTTAACATGGTGAGATGCCTTAGAGTGTCTATTTAATTATTTGTTACAAGACCCACACATAATTAGTAAGTAGATAATAGATAGAAAACACATTTTAATTAATTAATTAATTTTTCTGGAAAACAATCAACAGAATTATCCACAAATAACGGACCTTAGACAACCGTTTCATTAAAAAAATCCATAATTATTATTAAATTAGATATATGAATCAATTTGATTTATCAATTTTATTCTTAACTTGTCACTTTTTCTTTCTTCTATTTCATCGTCGTCTTCTTCAATTGAGTTATTTTTTTTTTAATCGAAAAGTGTAGTAAATTGACCATTATTCCTGTAATTACGTCATTTACGATAATATAGAAGAATTGTACTGCTTGTAATTATATTTAATTGTCAACATATTTAATGTGAGTGTATTTCAGACATACATAATACGATTTTAATAACTTTATACAAGGATGTTGGCATTTTCTTGAAATTTACCACGAGCTATATACAGTGATATTTT
>JAZBHA010000031.1:89554-169341 GCA_037464855.1 Iselma pallidipennis
TAATAATCTAAATTGTCCGTAGATCGTTTATTATTCTATTTTACGCAAGAGAGTTGTCTTTATTATACAATAGGTATAGTTTTTGAAATTTTAAAAATCTATATGCAGCCAAAAATGCATTACAGTGAGGTGCAATTTACATTCTATTATACAACTGAAATTTCATCAGTGCTACTGTTCGAATTCTGCGTCGACGTCTTCCCGTCGAAATTAGCAATCAATCTTGGATAAAAGTAAACAGTAAACTCGCATTATGCGAACGCATTAAAACCGGGCGGTGTATTAATGTGAAATAATAGCCGTAGTCGGTGGTTCACTTAAGAAATTCGCCTCGTCTCTCTATTAAATGTATGGTAGCAGGAAAAGGAGGGACGCTTAATATAACACAGTTTTTCACTTTTAATTAATCTAATACCACTTTATTCGAGCGATCCAAACAATGTCATATAGTAGTGAATCTTAATTTCGTAGCGGTTGACGGAATGGAAGAATGGTAGGAGAGATACCATCACGAATAACAGCGTCAACTTGAAAGTTATATGTGTGCGGTTAATTAAATTTTAATTTCGAGATTGCTGCTATTTTCGTATTATTGATTTGAATACATGGCATTCAAGAGGCAAAATCGTTGATGTTTGAATAAGATATTTTTATTTTTATATAAAAAAAAATGACAAGATTTCAGTTTATAGACCGATAATGTCCCGGATCAGAACAATGTTTTTCGCTCAGTCCATTGGTAAGTTGCATGTAATGGCAGTATGATGTAATACGATGTGTAGAGAATGCAGTAAGAAGCAGGTTCGGGCCTTCCTAATGGATTCCTCACTTTCCGGATAAGTGCGTCCCTACGTCCCGACCGCCACCTACTCTACTCGTTCACGTCACATCACACACATCTCCTCTAAAAGCTCAGTCGGCGTTAAGACCTTAGCTTTTGAAAGAGAACGCGTTCTGGACGGAAGAAGCAGAGAGAACGTGGCAAATATACAAGAAGGATGAGTTTAGTTAAGGGTGTGAGTAGTTGATGGTGGTAAGCTACTGTTACTACCATATACCACCATCGTCTAGATGTTCCACTCAAATCTTGTAAGTTTCTGTCCGTTTTTAACGGGAGAATATATCAGGAGAAAAAAAACCGGGGAGAGTTGGTGCTTTTACGCTGCCAACTTCATGTATATTTGCATTTTCTACACTTGAGCCGATATTTGTGTGTGTTTTTCGGCTTACATGTAAAACTTTCAAGATGGAGAAACGCTTCTCTTGTTGATTTAAAGAAATGACGCCACTCCTAAAATAAAGGCGAGGTGATGATGATAATAGATTAGCACCCATAATTTTTAAAAACTCCCTCATAAATCTCATTTCAGTTTAAAGGAAAGAAAACATTGTTGCTTTGATTTCAATATGGCAATTGGAATTTCCATACATTCAATACTTCTATCGACTAGCTATGAATTATTCTCGTTTAAGCACGGTGGGTGATGCGACGCCTCTCTGAACGGGATGTCGCCTTTCAGGGTTTGGCGTCGGGGCCGTCTCCGTCCTAAGCAAAAGCGAGAAGTAGCGTCCATTACCTTAATGCACTGTTCTAGTCCCTTTCTAGCCTGATTAATATTGCATTTCTTAGTGTTGGGGCACTCTGCGTCCATCTGCTCTCTTGGGAACCTTCCGTTCGCATTTCAGAAAGCACCAACATTGCCGCCTGCAATACGAAAATCATACACCATCCGTGTGTTGCTTTATACACTCCAACTATATCTATATATTCTCCAATACATACATACATATATATATATATATACAAACACCAGAAATTCCCGAGACTTTAGTCGACGTGACAGTTCTTTTCCAGACCGCCATCGCTACCACACCACCTCTACCATCCCATCACGTTACATTTCTTCTCTTTTACTCTGAGCCCTTAAATTTTAAAACCTATCTACAAATTGCCTGCACGATGGTAAAGTGGACTGATGTATAATTCAAAAACTTTGCCTTCGTATTTTACGCGATCCATAACGATGCGCAATAATACTATTGTCTTGAGTACTTCGATCTTTCAAAAAACCGAAAAGTCGACAAACTCCAACTTTTAAGAAATAAATTCCAACTCACTTTGTCCATTACTTTTTTTTTTGGTCTTTCCACCTCACAATTCCTATTTTTATTGTATTTAATCGACTCTTTCAATTTTCATTTAAGTAAAAATGTCAATGGTGTCCATATCCGGTGTGAAATTAATTAAAGTGCCCTTCAGTCAAGCTGTAGATCCGTCCTTTAACGTTTAACGGTCCGTGAGATCATTCCATTTCGATTATGTAAGAGCAATTTTCTGTGTGCAGGGTGGGTATGTAATTTTCAGAATTATCTCCGAATTTGGTGTAGATTCTCTAGCTATAACACTTCATGTATACGAAATAATGGACAAAATTACGTACGAAAACTGAAATCACCATCAACTCGATCCAACCAGACATTATCAATTTTCGAAATGTTTTATTGTCGCCGTCTTTTTCTACAATGTAGCAATAAGCAATGAATAAATTTCAAACTGAATACGAGCCAACCATTATCCACAATACTCTCATTTGCTAACAATCCAACTGTATCCTGAAAAATTTATAATTCATGACCTAAAAACAGTAAGTTTTTAATATTTTGAATAATTTGATGAAAATTGTTTCAATTCTATGATGATATTGCTCGTATTTTCTAGACTTAACTGCAGAAAATTAGTAAAGAGTATGGGTACAAGAGAAGAGGGAGTGTTGTAGCCACCTCATTCCTCATGAGACAGTCAACCCCTACCTTTCCTTTCCAGCCAACATGCTACCTAAATTATTTTATTACAATCCCAGAACGGCGTAAATTTAATTTAATTAATGTTTCCAACTAATTCGCGCCGGTGTAAATAATTTCTCATTTATCATGAGAATCTCCTTTCCACACTACCACCATTATTATCAACGTTGTCAAAAATTTGCCAAATATATACGATCTTAAACTAGAAAATTGAAATGTTTCTATTATTTTTACGAATCAAATCTTATAAATTTGTTGTTACATTGTTCAACAAACAAATCCGACAACAACTTTTCTGAATATTAACCAAAAAGTTATCGTTTGTCAGAAGTTGGCTTGGTTCGTTCATTTTCCTGTTTTTCCCTCCATATCATAATGTGATGGAAAAGTTATTTCAGGCCATTCTGTTTTCTTTCTCTTGAACGTTCTTGTTAGATACGCGTCCTCCAGTCTGTCGTCTTCGTCTCAGTATAGTTAGCCAGAGTGTATCACTGTCTGAATGCAGAAGAAGAAGAAGAGAGCAGAAACTTATTCGCAGCTTGGCCATTAACAAAATTGTGCTTTTCCAAAGAATCAATTTGTAATGTGGATATACCACGGGCGCAGTTAACGTTCTATTACCTTGATTAAATCTCTAAAAGATATCAACTTGTGTACTAATAAACCATCAATGTTGCAATTGTATTAAAATGACCCATTAACAGGACAAATTAAGTTATTTGTTTATTTATTTATTGATTATTGATTATTGTGTTTATTAAAATTTCGTTAAATAACAAATAATAGAATTATGTGTTCACCTTTTTTTTTGTGTGTGTTCGGAAAGGAATCGAAATGATTACCTGGAACATCACGAAAAGCCTGAAAACAATAGAATGAGTCGTAGAAAATAGGGTAAAGAAGGGTGTGCAATGTATACGGCAGTCAATAAAAACGAATGACTGTACTAACTTATATCACCATCGGGAGCCATGAAACGCCATACTATGGATATGTAATGTAAAGGTTGAAGGGTGAAACAATGAAGAATCTTCATATTTATCAAGGCAAGGAATCGATCTTGAAATAAATACCGAATTCTTGAACAAAACCAACATAAATAGATTAACAATTATAGAAAATTTTGTCGACATTCTTCAATTTATTAGCTTTTTATTAAATATGTAACATTACATTTGAAATTACATCTAAACAAAAAAAATAAATTAAGTTGTAGATAGCAATAAAAACAAATCGAATATAATAATAGCAAAGCGCAATAAGCTATCTGTGTATAATTGTATAACAGAAAGAAAGAAAGAGAGAGAGAGAGAGAGTGAGAGAAGAGAGAGAGAAAGAGAAATTAGACCAACAAAAAATGGCCGGTGTAGATATATACAAAAAAAACTTCAGGATCAACCTGGTCGTTCGAAGAAGTCTTTCTATTACTTTTATTCCAAATGTCTCTTAAAATTGAGACTTAGCATGATATTTAAAAATATAATAATAATAAAAATAATCATCATGCAGTTCGTCTAAGTAGTGTCTTGTTCCCTTTATTTAAAATAAACATCGATCCTCTATCAAAAACGTAAATATTATTTGAAAAAAAAAATAATATCCATCAAAAATAATTTTACAAAAAAGAAAGGATATGCGTCCTCAAGCTATATCATGATTATGTATACGAGTATGTATGTGTGTTTGCTAAATAATTAAGCTAAGATCATAAAAGTTTTGTAACTTTAGGCCATCGTTAATGTACCAGCTCCCATTCCAAAACCAACACCTTTTGGACCGAAATTCCTACCATAACAGCCTCTACAATAAATCTCACCATCGGGTCCATCATTCTGATTAGTTGAATCTAGGGAGCGTTTACATTCCGCACAGCAATAACATCTAAAATTTTGTTAAATTCATAATTAGCCCAAAATACAAGTTTTATGATTTACCTCTTATGCCAAATTCCATGTTTGCTAATCATTTGTTCAGCAGCAAAGACAGCATATCCACAACGACGGCAACCATGTCCAGGAGCAGCTTTTGGGCCACTATTTGGTCGGATATCGTTATGAATTGCTGCTGGTGTACCATCAGAACAGACCAATGTTGGGCGATGGCCAAAACCAAAACCTTTAGGACCGAATAATTTACCATAGCAAGCTCGGCAATGGATTTCTCGATCGGGACCATCACACGCCAGGACAGAATCGAGAGGACGATGACATTCGGCACAATTGAAACATTTCTTATGCCACATCTAAATTGATTTCAATTAAAATAAAGGCTAATACACCTATTATTATTTGAGAAAACGTACCGTTCCTTTAGCTAATTGTTGTTCGGCAGCAAAGACGGCTCCGCCACATCGAGGACATCCTTGACCTGGTGGAGCTTTGATAGAGGTCGTATCGGGATTATAAAAGGGTCGATTTTGCGAAATTTCTTCGTCGCTATTTTTATTAATTAAAAGTTAGTGTTTGTTGCAATTAATCGAATAAAGAATGCTTACGTTAGCCCATCAGTCTGTAGAAAACCTGAGCCGCATGCAAAGCCATATCCATGAGGTCCCCATTTCTTTCCATAACATGTTTTACAGTATACATCACTATCGGGCCCATCACAAGCAATAATTGAATCTAAAGTTTTGTTACAATCCCTACATTTGAAACATTTACGATGCCATTGTCTGCCTTTAGCCAAGACTTCTTCAGCAGCAAAGACTACACCACCACAACGTGGACAACCTTGACCTGGTGCTGCTTTAATGCAAGCAGTATCAATAACAGTGGTTTTCGGTGCAGCATCGCTGTAAACGAATCAGCATTAATAAACAATTGAGAATCTAGATTTTGCAACTATGCCATGCTACATGGTAATAAAATCTTTACAAGAATTAGGAAAGGTAGCAATTGACAGAGGTGTGAACAAGACAACAACATTTGTTTGTTTCAATACCTCTGCCATAGAATGTCCAAAGCGTCACACATTAGCCCAAGGAAATTGCCACCAGCATGTCCGATTCCTCGCGGACCAAAGCGTTGAGTATAGCAAGCTAAACCAACACATCAAGTTTTAGTCAATTCTTGTCTAATTTCATGAAAGCTTAATTTGATAAGAATAATTTTGATACCAACCTAACAGCATAACAATCACTTTGAAGAGTACCACCACCTTGGCCATAACCGTATCCTTTCGGTCCAAATCTCTTTCCGTAACAAACTAAAGGACAACACAATGTTATTCAAACATTACAAAGACTTTTATTTTTCAATAAATTCATGCATTAAATGAATAGAAACAAATAACTTTTTGAAAGGAAAAATTAAAGGTTAAAAGAGTGCTTCACGCACCTTTACAATAGATATCCTTATCAGGGCCTTCAGTTACATTAACTGAATCCAATCCTTTGGTACAATCGGCACATTTGAAACACGACTTATGGAACGCCTAAACACACAACAAACAACAACTAAATAAACGAAAATACAACAGACATAATAACAATAACCACAACAAAGGTTGTAACAGAGGCCAAACCGTACCTCTGCAATAAACATCCCCGTCTGGTCCATCACAATGTGATGTAGAATCCAGCCAGCGGGTGCAATTTGCACAACGGAAACAGATTCTATGCCAACCCTAGTGGCGAAATTTACCAAAAAGTTTTTCAAAAAAAAAGAAAAAAGATATGAAAATTGTCAAAAGTCAATACTTACTCTGCCCCGAGCTAGCATTTGTTCGGCAGCATAGACATAGCCTCCACATCGGGGACATCCTTCACCTTCCGGTGCTTTCGCAATAGCTCTAGCCAAAAGGGGAGCTCGAGAAACTACAAAATCGTCGCTGAATTGGAACAGAAAATACAAATTAATCTTTAATGTTTTGTAATTTTTTGTGATGAAGTTTATGAAAACTAAGCGCGTGTGATTGCTTAAGCTGCTGGCTGTTTCTAAATAAATGAAAATGGTGATAACAGTTCAAAAAAAAGATAAAGTAGTGCACAAAAAACTAAAACATTAAAATAAACAGAAAAAAATAAGTAAATAAATGGAGATGGTAGTCGTAATGAGAGAAGGTAAAGTCGGTCCCGATCTGCCTAACTAACACCTTGAGGGCACCTTCCTTATCCCATCACAATGGAGTTAGGGAAGGGTGAACTAATGTTAATTAGCGAGAGAGCAGAAATAGCCTTACAGCCATGCTTCAAGATCTAAAAAAACAAATGATCTAAGGATCCTCACCGTCAACAACGCTGTCCATAACTTGGAGACGAAAACATTGCAAAAAGGATTTTTTTAAGGTTCTTTTTTTTGTTTGATTATTTTTAATTCCTTTTTTGGTTTAAAAAATTTCGTTAATTTTTTTTTTTATTAGATTTATTCACGATTCAATTATTACAAAATAATAACCGAATTGTTTGTACCATGTAAAACAATTTATAAACAGTTAACCTAGTTGTTATTTTACTGAATATATTGATTTTGTTTAAAATCTATAGGTATAAATATAACACAACACATAATTAGATATAGGTATTTAAGGATGGAAAGGGTTGATATTTTGTGGATTTTTAATAACTATGACAGGCGGCGATGGTGTTGATGGTCTGGCCGCATACCACTGTCCCTTGGTTGAGTCCTTTAGGAGCTGCGATAAGAAAGGGACACGTCATGCTTTTGACACTTTACACAAGGTGTTTTGGTTAGAATTTGGCATCGGCTCCCGATTTTGCAGACATTTCTAATCATTTGCTTATCAATTAAGTTCATTAGAAAAGAAGAACAAAAAGCTCACTAGAAATGTCTGCAATTATTGTTAACAGGACGATAGATAAGGAAAGCCCTCAAGACAAGACAATAAAGAATTGAAGACAGACCGATACCTCACTACTGATTATCTAGCCAAAAAGTTACAAGGTCCAATTTAGTTCAAAAAAATTCTAAATTATTCGGACCTCGAACTTTAGTCGCCAGCGTTTGTCTGTATTTTGTATATCAAGACACGATAGTTTCCTATATGTAACTTACCTTTGTTGGAATTGGGCACCTGAGTCCATGCTAAGACAACCGGCACCACCACCAAAACCATAACCTTTAGGTCCAAATTTACGGCCGTGGCAGTTCTTGCAATAAAGTTCAGCTTCATGTTCTGTGCAGTTGGTGGAATCTAACATCTTGCCACACATGCCTAGCATTTTGAATAATAATTGTCATTAGATTCTTGTTTTGTTAACAACACAAAAACCAATACATACCGCATTTGAAACAGGTCTTGTGCCATTTGTAACCACCGGCTACACGCTCTTCAGCGGCATAGACCGATTTTTGGCATTTGGGGCATTTTGGGTTTTCAGCAGGCTTGAAAGGCATTTTGATTTAATCGACCTGTAATTGGTAGGTATATTTATATTTATTGTAAAGTAATAGAAAAAACAAAAACGAAAATTTTGTAAGAAAGCAGAAATTCCACCCTATCTTGCCTCTTATTAGGTCATTTGGCTTCCGTCCAGCACCGTAACACAATTAGTCGTAATCTAAATTTAGATTGGCTGAGTGCCAGCTATGATCTCGGTTACCAAATATGGTGGCTCAGGTAACATTTCAGAAAAGCTCACTTTCTAATAAATAAATCGAAGTAAAAAGCGCACACAAATGTTTCAATTTTTTCATTTGGTGGGGTGTAATAGTGTGACAACAGCACCGATAGCACTGGTAGCACTTCAAACACAAACATACCTGTTCGATATCGTTCAGTACAGCAGTTGAAAGGTCCTGGCGGTAGAGTCCTTGCACTCACAACCACTGAAATTCGAATGGCTGCTGCCGTACCCTTGCCTAGTGTATAAGAAACGTTTTGCACACGACCCCAGGGGTGGCATAGTGGGGCAGATTTCCATCAAATAAGAGGGGACGATTTTTTTCAGCAACAGACTATTTTCGGCCAATACATACTTAACCATGACATGATGGACTTTTTCGTTAAAACATACACCTTTTACAGAAATTTGATACTTTAACAGGTAGAGAAAGTTGACGTCATTTAACACCCCACCCCCTTCATCTGAATAATTCACATGTGAATTTGTAAGTTTTCGAGAAAAAAAATTGGCCAACATGCGACACTTTTCCATGCGCTATAAATTTTGATGTTTCAGTGATGCACAATTTTTTTGGTATCTTGTGTTTATCTTTTAATACTTCGTTAAATTTTATTGTTATATTTCACTCAAAACAGTATTTGTTAGTGTTTACAATTTAAAGTTTTTAAAACATTTAAGAATTGTAACGAAGCCAAAAAGAGAAGACAAAATAATCAAATGAAATTGTTTTTATTTTCAATGTAAGTGATTAGTAATTTTCAAAATGTGCCCCAAATTTCTAGTACAACTTAAATTTTCTCTTGGGAAAAAAAGAGTTAAAAATAGCTTAAGAAACAGCTGAGATTTGTAGTAATACTTCATTACTTTTACCATTCAAATGAAAATTTTTAATTTTTAAAAGATTACAGGATTGAACAATGAAGCTTTTTAGAATTTGAAAAAAGCTTCAGAGCTAACCTACAATTTTTTGTTTGTTTATTTATTACTTCTGTACCATTTAGATTTATAACCCATTTTATTTTAAGAACGATCATATTTAGCCACTACAAAGTCGGTTTATTAATAATAATCAATGCCAAGTCAACTAATAATACTACATGATTGAATGAACTTAAAAAAATTTTCCTTTGCCATTTTCGTCCCTTTAATGATCAACTATAGGAATTGTTTTTAATTATAGAAATAGATTTTCAATTTGGCCTAAATTGTAGGAAAAACGTTTCGCTGTTATTACAGTATATGTGCCTACGCAAATCTATCCACTATCCTGAAATAAAATATTCATTTTTGTTATATGAATCATCCAAACGTTTTTAAGACCTATACAAGCTAAAAGACTTTTGGCAAGTGCTCTATTATTCATTGGTCTAAAATTAATTGAATTTTATATATTTATGTGTGTGTACGTATGTTTATGTTTGGAATGAATTGACACACTCATATTGAACATCAAAAACGATTCGATTTAGTCATGAATTTGGAAGAGTGTCTTTTGAAAAACTTCCAAAATCGTTGGCGTAATATTTTCATATTTGCCACAAATGAATTCTTCAAAAATTAACAATTCTGAATAGATAAACTATTATAATAAATTTTTTATAGTTTTAGTTTCGAAATGGTGGCAATGCACCGTTCAGAATCGTCCAAAAACGAAAATTTTCAATTCAACGATAATAATTTCAGCACTGTGTTTATTTGCACTGAAAAACATAGTTCTGAAATGTTTATATTTTATTACATGGCATATGTAACATGTAAGTTTTCAGATTTTTCATAATCTCCACCTCCGAGATTTCGATAATTTTAGACTGAAACTCTTCTTTCTACACAATTCTTATGTAAGATCTGCGCCTTCGTTCTGTGAATTTTTGTTCATTTTTTTCCTCTTCTGCTGCTCTGTTATTCCAGTTTTATTCCGAAAATAGATACTGTTAAACAACATATGGAGGCAGAAAGGAAAAGAAAGTCCACGAACCGGGCCCATATATTTGTGGCAAACTCAAAAACATCTTATAGGAAATGTTCTAATATTATTTTTGTAATTTACAATTTTAAAATGACTCAGGAAAAATTCTAAATGTCCAGACATACATACACACACACATTATTATATTTTTGTCGATTGGCTCATAATTACGAGGTTTTTCAGGTATCCACGTGGGGGTCCGTAGACGATGATTTATTTGATGAAACTATCCAATTAAGTTTATTTTCAGTATAAAAAAAATTGATTTATTTTTAACAGTTTTGATATAAAAATAAGATCAACAACAAGATTTTTTTCGGTTTGTAGTAGTATCATGTAGTATCGAAAATACTAAACAATAATAAATTTGAAATCAGTTAGTTGAAAATTGTTGTTGTACATACAAACAGTATAGAGAAAACAACAACCGGCTTCATTTTTTTGTGTGTATGACAATAAATAGTAGTGTAATTTTTTTCGTGAGATAAATTGAACCCATCCCAACATTTTTTACATTTTACGTTTTTTTATTTGGTAAACAACACGTGTTCTGATAGCATTTATCATTTTCATTAATTTATTCTTCAAGATGTTGGTGAGACCACAAGTTGTCGTATCTTCCGCCAGTTAATAATAATGCCGGAATTTATTAGTACTTTATTTTGGCTTATTCCATTGAGTCGTTACTGTAAGGCAGTAAGTTGTAGATAAAATTTCTTACCAGGAGAACTGATTGTGAGTAAAAGTACGTTCTTCAATCAATTGAGACATTTTTTAATTTGCCTTCATTGTTGGCCACAAAAAGTCTTGAGTAAATTTCCTTTTTATGATACTTTTCCATAAATAACATCTACATCCTGATGAATCGAAACAATTAAGATTATGTTCTATAATGTCTCATTGTCAGTGCAAAGATAAGATAGATTTTTAAGCAACAGAAAAATAAGATTCATTTTTCCGGAAATCCTTCGATATGATTCAGCTATACGAGGTTTCGGATCAGTGGCGTAACTAACGCTGTGTCCGTGACGATTGTTCGGTGTTGGGCCGGTACTTTAGGTGCAACGAGGTCACGTGACGTAGGAGTGAATAGAGTCAAATGGAAACTGGCGAACGTATTCATGCTGATAATGTTTCTGAACGAAAAGCTACCAATCATTATATTATTATATTATTATTATATAAATCCGCACGACGTAACCTCTACCGGCACCTTAGAAGAATAAATCTTAAGGCTTACACTTACCGAGAGCTTTTAGGTCCGGCGCATATTGAAACACAGTTCGGCAGTTCATATTGAGAAAAAGAGAGGTTAAAGAAAACTAAGCAAACACAGGCCAGGTAGAACCTGTGCTTCAAAAACTGCACCACGCAGTACTGCACTGCGTGGCAATATGCGTAGGTCCATCGACTTACATGGAATACTTAAAGTGTTCTGCCCTGTGCTGCCTGTGTTTTAATATGTGCTGAGCCTTACTTCTACTGGTGCAGGAAAATGGCCCTATAGAAGTAATAGCTACGAAAAACCAGGTAGACTACATTATCTTTCATCTGATTCCGTAATAATCCCTTCTAATCTAATTCACAAAAAAAATGTAGCTGGTCATATACAACCAGGTTTAAATTAGACATTCTCAGTTTTTGCAAAAATCGAAATTGCCGCATTAATTTTTTTGCAGATTTCTCCCCCAATTTCATTAGGTTCAACATAAGTTACGCCACTGTCTTGAACACAATTGTTTCCCACATACCTACTTTCTTATCATTGATAAGCGATAATGTCAAGTGGAAATTGATTTTCCAATAAATTGACGTCAAATTTCACATAAAATTTTAGATTGAATTCAGTAATAGTTCGAGAAATGTATCGAAAAACAACAATTCTTTTCATATTTTCTGTGATTACTTGTATCCTTTTACAAGGATTACAATGTAAAGAAACACCAAAAAAGCAAGTGTGCCCATGTCCAAGGATATTTAGTCCAGTTTGTGCTTCCAATGGTAAAACGTACGCAAGCAAGTGTACATTCGAATGTTATTTGAAAGAAAATCCAACACTAGCCAAAGGGGTAACCATCATGAGAAATGGGGCTTGCGATGACTTGGAAAATTGAAACAAAACTTTGTCAAAATGTTGTAACAATAAAATTTGGTAAAAGCTGCAAATGATTTTGTTGTTTTATTTTGTTCTAAAAAGTTTAAAAAAAAAGCTACAGCTATATTTAAATATCTATATTAAAATTTGGAAAAGTTCTGGTTAATTTAGTGTCGAGCTTTCGTTGAGCGCCATCCAGTGGTTTCAGTGATAAGTAGAAAGCTCGCTGAAATTTTCAACAAGCAGGATTCCTATTTTCAATGCGTCAAACTGGCTTCCAGATGGCAGTTCAAGATAATTTCACCGAGTTTTTTCAAACTTTGTACACCTTTTAACAAAAAAAAAAATGTTGTTAAATAATAATAAACTATATTATAAATAAAACAACTTGTTTTTTTTTTTGTAATAATTAATAATTCGTTATAGTTTCATATAGGTATCTGTCAAAATATTATTACAGCAACACCTTTAAATTCCTAAAAATAATTTATAATATCATGGTATAAACAAAAATGTAGAATTTTCCATTGAAATGCCAAATTCTGGCCAAAACGATGTTTCTATTTCCATCAGAAATGTGAACATATAATGTAACGATCCAGTTTTTGGAAACGTTGTAAATTTAGAGCCGCCCACACTTGTAACAAAAATGCGTTCTAGAAAATTTTCCATCTCACCTGTTATTATTCTAGATTTGATTATAAAGTACGTTAGACAAACGTACTTTAAACTCATCAATCAAATTCTATTAATACAGATAACGTAATATTATCAAATTGTTGTTTTCATCAGATCAATATCTTTTTTTTGTAAATGGGCTACTGGTTGGAAATGAAACATTTTGTTATATAAATAAATAAATAGATTTTATTAATAGTTAATAAATAAAAAAAGTTTGATTATTTTTACAGGAATACAAGGACAAATAGTAGATGTTGTTCTTGTTTTCTTCTCTGGCATTTTACTTGCCAAGGATGATTTTACGGCCAGCACCTATATTTTGTCCAGCTTGGGTGGCGCCTTTATTGGTACCAGCTTGAAGACCAATAATGGATTCTCCGGCACGTAATTGTTCCTCACTGAAATCACGTTTGTTCTCATCAGCTGGTTTAGGTCCAAGGTATGGTCCTTTCCATTCTGGGTGCTTGTAAGTAGCTCGGCCAAGAGCAAAGATTGTATTAGTGACCTGAGCAATGTCTTTCTTCTCCCACAATTCAACAGTTTGGAAGACATCAACATCAGCAACACCGTAAGCTCTAATAGCAGCTTGGAAACTGGAAATTTCATAAAATATTCAAATTATAGTGTTGATTTTACATAAAAAATTGCTTTTTTTTCGTCGCATCACTTACTTGGTGATGTTTTCCATCATTTTGAATTGACCACCAGAAGTGTTGATTTTAGGGACGGATCCAGGTTTTAGTTTGTTAATTACTTGGCAAAGAATTGTACCGTCTTTAAGAACATCTTCGTAGATTTGACCTGGTGGGAATTTAGCGCCAAGGATTTTTTCAATCCATTCTTGGGCTTCTTTGTCTTGTTCTGGGTTACGCTTGGCGGCGATCTAATTTATTAGAGAAAAATTAGTACAAATAGAAGAAATAAAGATATAACACCTACTTTAGCACGAACTGCACGTTCCAAAGACATGTTTGCTGTGTTTGTTTCTTGTGCTTTAGGTAGTTATCTAGCTCGGCACTTGTGAATTAAAGGACTGAAATGTATAGAGACGTCGCGACGCTTATATACAGATGCTATTGAAGGTGGTATAGATCCCACTACCAATTCAACGTCACTGTTGGGTTGTCTTTGGTATCTATATTTAGTAGATTATTCAGTTTTCAATATTACAAAAAAATTTGTACAGTTTCAAAATATTCTAGAAGAATGAAAATTTTTTCAGTTTTCCAATAAAATAAAACAATCATTTTTTCATTTATTCCCCCATTTTATTTATACACGAACTTATTACAATAATGGACTAGAATGTGGATTAGAATGACGGGAATGTGAACAACTTTGAAAATTACACGATTAGATGAACACAAACATAGTTATTTTTGCCTCTTTTATAATCATATCAATAAGAATAATTAATATTGATCGAATTTGAAATACATATTTACAAATTTACAATTACTTAAAAAGTACAAAGATATAATTGTTAAGTATATAACAATTATTTACTAACTATATACAAAGAAATCCAAAAATCTTTTTGGTTTGGAAGAAAATCCGTATACTGAAATCGTATAATTCGATAAATTAAGGAATTTGTGACGGATTTCCGGAATTTTTAGGACAATTTGAGAAATATCTGAATTTCAGGTCAAGTTCCTGTTTAAATCTTCATCTTGGCACATAAATCTAAACAGTTTATGAAAATGACCTTCCAGTTTTACAGGCGAATTATTGTTACGGATGGCTCTTCTATCAATTTTCAATATTTTGGTGCTTGTTGGTTGGTGAATATTTTTGTAAAAACACAAAGTGTTACAAATACTATAGAAAATATGCCAGAAATAAGTTTTTTCGATAAAATACACACACAAAAAAATATATGATATAAAAATATCTTTGTCCTATTTTTATTTGCGAAATCATAATAATCGTCCTACATTTTCAGGTCTTTATTTTTTCAAAATTATAATAATTGAAAACGACGAACTTGACCCTATTTTCAGAAAATTGTTATCTTTCAATATTTCAACTTCAATTACTTTCACTGCCAATAACCTGCCCTTACGTACAAACCATACTTGAACGGAATCCAATAACTAATTTTAGCGAAATATTGAGAAACTTTCCAGTTCTCGTTGTTGTCATTTTTGAAATTGTCCATATTTCTTTTATTTATTTAAATTATATTCCAATGTATTGTTTATGTGTATCTACGGCTATTTGCATTTAGAACAAATGGTTGGCGGCGGCGGTGGCCGTCGGTTTCAAATGATCTCCTAAAAGATAGGACGCCGCCCCACTACTGGCGCCCAATAGGGATGTAAATGGCGATGAAAGGGCGGCTGCTGCTGCAGCAGCAGCATGCGATCCATGATGCGACTGCAGATGTGGCGGCTGTGAAGATAACACTTTATTTGCTTGATGGACTAGAAGGGCGGTATTGCAAGACTGAGGACTCATTGACCATTTATTGTTGTTGGAGACAAGTGTGTCATCGGTCAGTTTACCTGGAAAAAAACGCAAATTTCAAATAAAAATCAAGGTAAAGGAATTGTTTTCCTTATCAATTGATTAATAAAAGAATATTAGATTTTAATTGAGCAATTGGTGATTTCCTGGGAACTACATATTAGAAAAGTCCCCTACTTCTGTTAGTAATTAATTATCGTGGCCAGCTAGATTTGCGACTGGCTCATAGAAGAACTCTCCTCATCAAGTAATATGACATCAGATTGCCGGCTCGAGCGGCGGTTCCTCCAGCGCCCGGCTAAAGAGTTGACAGTAATGGAAATAAATGAGCGGCAGCGGGCAATTTTCTAGATTAAATGTCAGAATGGCGCGGCGAGCTGTCCTGCTGGTTTGCTCTCCTGCCGCCACCACCACCACCACCACCACATATAGCTAGCTAGCTACACCATCGTCTTTCTGCTGCTTTTGCTGTTGCTTGCTACTGCTGCTGATAATCCTATTTAGTATTGCAACAGTAGATGGTGGTTGAATGGCGGTGGTGGCGGTAGCGGCGGCGCAGACCCTCCCACTTATCGAGAATGAATAACGCGCACATATGAAATGTTTTGATGCCGGCCAGATGCTCCCTAGATTTATCACCCAAATATAAAAATAATATTGTCTCTTTCGATTCCATAAAATGGCAAGTTTTGATGCATTGCTAGAGGTTGCCGTTCAATTTTTGATAGCTGCGTCCCTTTAGCAATCGAATTAAAGATGAATTATTTAGAGAAAAAAAGAAAGAAACCATAGTTACCATTACTACCATTAACTGGTTTGATATCATTGGAAGACTGTTGGCTGGAAATACTACTAGTATTTGAATTAGGAGTTGTTGAGATGCTCGAATGCGGTGATCCGGGTTTGATGTCTTTATTTCCTGCTAAATTTTTTCCATTGTTATTAGTTTCCGCTTTGATACTGGTCGGTGGATTTGTGTTTTCATTTGTATTATTTGAAGCTTTCTGTTGGGCTAGGCGTTCTTGCTTACGAAATTTTGCTCGACGATTTTGAAACCATACCTGCAAACGAAAAAACCACAAATCAAATCAGATCTCCTCTTAATTCTTTGATTTCATTGTCAGTCTTGAAAGTAGAACAGCAATCGAAATTACTATACGATTTCAATGATGGCCGTTCGGTAAAGTAGAAAGTTTCATGAACGGAATCGATAAATTAGCATGACGGTCGTCTCTACTGGGTCCGTTCTGGTATTTTACAACCCCCCACACCCTCTGGCCCGTGGAATTCATCCCGAAAACTCCCAACCAACTCGAGCGTTGGCAAAGTTGGTTGATTGGTGTTTGCCAAGGATCGTCTTGCACTGGTCGGTCCTGATTTCGCTCTGATTTGAGCAGACCGCCGCTTTATTGGCGGACAATTAAGAGTCATCGGTATTCGGTTCTCATCCTGATGTTTACAGGTTTGATTGAATCGATGAGGAGAAGGGCGGCAGATAACAGGGAGACATAGGGGTGCGATAACTGGCGGCAATTTTTCCAAAAGATTCATTTAAACATTACTAAAATAAAATTGATAGTTTTCATTCGATATATAAAGATCTTTATGGAACTATTTCTTGTGGGGTATTTGCTTAAATTATTGTCTGTCGTTTGTGAAAACCACAAATAAGTTCAACTAAACACAATTGATATGTACGTCACATTCTGTCTCAGTCAGGGTCTATGGTCAGATTTAAATAATTTGTTAACAAATTCCGTTGGTAAGCCGGCATCATTATCATCACCATCATTATTGTCATCGTTATCATTGTCTATTCAACGTACACCACCCGTACCAGTCGTGGATGACAATAAATAAAAGCAGAATTGATTACGCTGATTGCCTCGCGGCGGCCTACGTTTTAACATAAATAAAACGAACGCAACGCTAAATTCTACGCGGGAGCAATTTTAATCGGAGCCTAGTACACGCGCGTAATTACAAACCAGCATGGGGGGGTGTTGGTGATGGCGATGACGACGACCCCGACAAAACAGGTTGTGGGAGTGGTAGAAATCACAAACGACCAGACATATACACACACATAAACACACACTGATTTGCTAGATTTTCGAACTGCAATGATACCAATGTATAAAGAAAAAAAGTATGAATATGTGATGATTATAATGAAGCTGGGGTGGAATGGACAATATTTACGAACCCTTTAAATATTATTGTTTTCGGTTCAGTACGGATGATTGTCATTTGCATAACGATGCAGCTAATTATGTGTAATGACGGTGTTAAGTGGAGCGGTGGCACGTGCTCTAGCACCACCAAACAAAATTGTGCAAAAATTGTCTAATAAAATAGGTTGATCGAAAACTCTTTCCCATGACCGATCCAAGTCTCTCTCTCGCTCACTCTAGTGTTTCACTTGAAAAGCGTGTAATTCGACCACCACCCCATAACCTGAACATTGGGGGCGGTGTATGTTGTAAGCAATGTGTCTCAAGAGATATCTCCCCGAATTGTCATTGTAATTGTTTAATCGTCGTCGGATCAAAATATCAACATGAATATTTTATTAGAGTCAAGGGAATTTTATTTTGTATTGTAAAAGACAGTGAACGAATTACGTGGGAAAACATATATTTCTATTGCCCTCAATATGAAAATATAATTGAAAATTTCGTTATAATCCAATAGAGAAATAATGAAACAGTAGTAATAAATACAAAATTAAAACTGGCTCTGTATTATGTTAGATGATTAGTGAGATAATAATGTAGATCGAATCTTTGTCTTGATTAAATTCAAGCCCATATGTCCTGATGCGGAAATAAATGAAGTGAATCCTAACTGTGACATTTTGCTACGAATTGATTCTATCCCTTTTTGGCTACAACAACAACAACAACAACACTACCAAAAACCAAAGGGAGAGTATAGTGGGTAGTGGAAAAAGGCAATACAGACACACATACACACACACAACAATACTAACAACACGAAACGATAATGCGATTTGAAGTGAATGGTAATCGGCAGACGGCATGAGATAGACATTTATTTTATTGCAATTGCTAAGGCACAACTGCTACTAACACTCAGTCTAATCACTTTGGTCCTGTCCTAGAGTCATAGATGATGGTACAGATATCACAGTTGACTCTCATTCTAATTAAATTAAGAGCAATTTTTGTCTAGAAAGTAGCGAAAATCATAAATACATAGAATCTATCAGTCAAAGAAACACAAGGCAATCTTTAAATATAATCAAAATAAAACATCAGAAATGAATCACATTCTAAATATTAATAGAAACTGGAAACTGTAGAATTTATGATTCTATGATGACGTTAATTTATTTTTAGAAATCAATAAAATTCCAATTGATAAACAGTAATTGATACAATTTAGTGCCAAAAAAGACAAAGTGGTATTTATGGAAAAATGAGAAACGCTCCTTTTATAGACAAATCAATTGTCTATATAATACGATGACGAAACAGAATGATTTTTTGGCACGCGACTAACCAACATCTAACTTTAAGTTTATTTTCGCAGATTATTCTCAAAAAACATAAGTGTATACATGCATTCTAAATATGTTCTGCTTATTCACGATTTTTTATACAAAAAAATTATAGTAACGTAGAAAATAAATTAATCTCAAAAACGCAATTTTTAGATAAATTTCCATTGTTCAACACTAAACTGATTCATACCAGAAGGTGATCGGATTCGATTTTAGGATCATCTTAGATGAATAGAAAACATGTCGATAAATTAACAGCTCTTTAGTTTTTTCATCGATGCTCTAAAAATGTCACTCATAGAAATAGGTTTTTCTAATGATAAATCATCATGTCCTTTTAAATGTCATGTAAAGTTTCTTTAAGAATTTAGATTCAAGGTGTGTTTTTTCAAAAAACTAAGTATTCAGAACAATCAAAACGTTTTTTTTTTGACTAGCGCCATACACGCTCCGATTTACCGGCAGGATTATGAGAGTCTGTAGCCTCTAGGTATCCACTAACATGACTTGTCTCTCGAAATTCAATCAAAGCTAAACAGTCCTTTAGTCTCTGAGGTGGAAGACGAAATTTTCAAGACAGCCTGTCAACGAAACCGTCCGGCAGGCGCGTCCTGTCATAATCCTTCAGACAGGCCTGAGAGTGGGTGGCCTCTATAACGTTCAGATTTTTAAAATATTTACTTCTAAGCTTTCCATCACAACCGATAATCACAAACAAAGGAAAAGTGGTGAAGAAAATGACTTAAAATTTTCCTTCTTATGTTCACTATTTTGCTCCTCTTTAAAAGTTTAAAGACTTGAACGTGTAGTACAGCTCCCATCGGGCAGTTTCATTTAAAAATTAACCATCACCTAATAAATTTCTTATCAAATAGATACTTTACTGTATTTCTTCACTTTCTGAAGCATAATTTTCTATTGGCCAATTACTTTAAACATATAGCATGTGTGACGTATAAAAAAAAAGCCAAATTGCACCTCATTAAATCAGTTTTATTTTAGTTACACTGAAAACACGGAAATTTCATGAAAAATCATTGGAAAATATTGCGATTTGCTCGTTTAATGATCATAACTAAAAAACCTGTGTAGGTAGAAGAAAAAATTCTACAATCGACATTGTACTTTAACACAAGCCCAGTTTCAAAAAAAAAACAACGAAACAGAGCAAATTTTATTTGAACAATTTTGTTTTTTTCATATAAAATTCATTATTTTAGAAAACAGTTAAGTATAACATAGAATAGATGCTAGTTGGCGATGTTTCTCGTGTTGGCGGCGTATTCTCGAGTATTTGTTTAGTAGATTAGCAGGACCGGCGGCTAAAAACCGTGTTTGATGATGACACATACATACACGTACACATCCACATACATAGATAAATTTTCAAATATACACATATCTGTCTATATGTATGTATGTGTTATATTCAGAGAGAAGAGACCGTTGAAGGGCCGATTAAAGGGAGGAGGATAGGCTATGAAGGGAACCGGGCATAGAAACGAGCAAATTTCGTATGCACTGTGTATTTAACAAAGTGACAAGGGAAACATGTGTATTAAAGGAACTTGCCCTCTTCTCTCTGGTATAGTGATGTTGCTCAGTTGCTCTCGACATCTACTTTGTTTATACAACGGTTAGATTTTGTATGATGGGGGTGGTGGTGTATGAGTAAGCTACAGAAAAGTGTCAACGGAATAACCCAAAATGATACAAAAAATATGATTATTATTACATATTATTCTTTACAATTAGTTACAAGAAAATAATTTAAAAGGGTCGATACGGGGTGAAAAATAAATAAAGACAACATTTAACATCTATCCGACAAGTTGTAACAAAAAAAAATCTAAATCTATTCAACACTAAATTAATGCGAAGTTTATCATCAACACATGTTACCAAACATGACATGCATTTCTCTATTATTTAGTGATCGGAAATTTTTAGAGGGTAATATGAAGGGCAAAGAGCCGGTGGATTATGTTGTAAGTAGCAAGCTTGGTGCTATTGTAATGAATATTAAATCATTTCCACTCGGAAACCTCCAGGACAAAGCGACAAACGTCACAAGGGGTGTAGGGGTGTCACCCTGTGGTGCTTAGTATATTATGTGTGTATATGGGATAGATGAGGGGTGGACCTGCGCCTCGTTTTATTTAACAATTTTAAATGGATTAAAAAACAAATTGATACAATATCGTTAGTTTGCATATCAGAAAATTAACGAAAGTTAGTTGAGGAACTGAAATGTATAAAGACGAAGGCATACGACAAGTTTTAACGACGATTACGCGTAAACACGATTATTCTCAAAATTTCGATAAAACCCAGCTTATTTTCTGTGGTGCTGTGTGACTGGTAACGTCAATTACTTCGGAGATACACCGATTGAGCGCTTAATCGTCATTAAAACTTGTCGTATGGCTTGGTCTTAAGGGCTACTCCAGTATCAGTTTATAGGTGCCATGTTGTTCCATAATCAATTTGGTACAGAGAAAGCCCTAAGGGTTGTTTCCGTAAACTATGTTTTTGTAATATAGAACTGTATATTTGTAACGAGTTGTTCTATTGTTCATATAAATGAACAACAAAATTTTCCATCTCCGGTTCTTTATTGGTCTATTTGTTCGATTTACTGTTAACCACTAGTTTTATGAGATTGATATTTGCGGTATTTGTTAATGCTAAAAGATGTGCGGTTTTAGTAAAATTTCAATTATTCTCATAAACAACGCAAAATGTTCTAGACAAGTTATTATATTGTATTATCATGTAAAGTGACATCAACAAACCACCTGGATATAAACAAGAAATTCGAATAACCTTTCAAATTAGTGTAAGACATCAATAAATCCACCCTTATATCTTATATTTATATACACCTCATCTACATAATAAACAAAAATAAATGTCTCCACAATGTTTTCCTAAGTACACCCAATAAATCCATAAACAAAACACCATGTGTGTAGCTGTTATCATCCAATATTTGCTCAAATTGAGCCACCCCTAAGTGTTTATATGTACACACACATACACATACACACACATATATTAGTACGTATTGTCTGACCACCTGCCAGCGAATTCCTCTATCCGAAAAAATAAAATACAGAAAAACATATTCAAGTAACTCAATTATTTAAAAAGCTTCTTTGCTAAAAGCTGAATCAGACAAGACACCGGATTTGGATTTACGACCAATAACTATATGATACAAACTGAGAGATATGTCTTATGTTGTATAGTAGGTATATTATATAAATGAAGTAACCACCTGAAACCGTCTGTAATGTTACACCCATTTCAATTCGTTGCAGTCGGAAAGTTGTCACATTTCAGTTTCAGTTTCAGGCGACACACCACCACCACCACCACCATCACCATTCCAACATACCGACACAGGGCCTATTTTATTATTAAACCAACAGAGTTTAATAAAGTCGCTGGATTTCAAGCCGACAATTATGTCAAACTGGCAGGTGCTTTTATGTTATTATGCAGAAAAAACCGTGGAGAAAAAGTACAAGATGAAGCAAACACCGAAAAACATGTCACAAATAATAAAATAAAAATAATTTGTAAATTTAGAAAATAATAAAGTATTATGGAAGTGAAATTTGTCCAATTTTACGAACGACTGGATAGACATTGGCTTTGTTATTAAATCATCTTGAGGGTCTCGTAAATTATGCATTTCATTAGTTAATCTTCATAAGTAGGGTTGCGATTTCATAGAAAGAAAAGTATAATAAATTACATCAGACATTTTCGCCATTCTTGTTTGCAACACTCAAGGCAAATGTACAAGATTAAAAAAATACCACATAGGGGTAAAGTGTGTGTTATTGTTAAGAGAACCTGTTAAATTTCATTAAGGAACACTGCAAGTTCTAATTAAAACAACTCAGGAATAAATTTGAAACTTTAGAGAATTTTGTATAATTTCTTCGTCCTTGTGGTGTTTTTTTTTTGTGTGTCTTGTTTTTGTGTTGCGCAAAAATGTCCTACAAATAATAATGTTTAGGGTTTATTGCGGCTTAATGTAGGTTTACGACCACCAACTCCTGCGGTCTAACAGGCAAGTATGTAATAGCAGCACTTAAGGGCCATCTGTTGGCCGTTCATTTCTACCCCTACCTGCCGCCCATCACTGCCACATTTAATTTGTTCCTCCTGTTCAAATTACCACAAACTAATCAACAATTCTTGCTCTTAATTTTTACGAATCCTATCACTTTGATTTGTTTAAATATACTTTTTTATACTAGATTGTTTGTCGATTATCACAACAAAATATTACGAAATATTCATTTATATTTTTGTACACAGGTGTAAATGCGAATTTGGTACAATTTTCGCTCTTTGTCTTCCATGTTCCGGACGATCCGGATGATTGTTAATCCGTTTAGCTGGTAAGTCTCAAGCGGCCGCATTTCACTTCCTGCCGTCCTAGCTATTTGTATTTAACATATAGATATAGAGAGAAACACATACAGGAACGCCAATGTCCAACAGCTCGTAAACTATTCAAACACTCATCCATCAACCAGTGATAGGGAGCTTTTCGAGTGGTGGTAGTGGTGGTGGATATATGGTTGATAAAGGGAATCTGGGAGGTTTGGGCAACAATGGTCACATAGTTGAACCATCCTCCTTTATATTAATACATTTTGATAAATAATTTAATTCGCAAACCTAAAATTCCATGAAGGACATGACGGGCCGTTTAAATGACGAATAATACGTTTTAAAAGACAAATATCGTATATTAAAACTTGTTTCAAGTAATTTCTTGATAATTAGTTCAAGTTTCACACGCAAATAACTAAGTAATTGTGTTATCTAAATATGATTTGAATTGGAGCCAGAACGATTACAATTTGCAGTTGCAATCTCGCCAGTATATTGTAGGAGCAGACTTTGACAAATTTCTAGAGTTTTTTCGGTGCCTTCGACGCAGTAACAACTTAATTATAGGACTTTTTTTTAATTAATGCTGAAAAATCTAAAGAAATGAACCAACGAAAGATTGATAAATAAATAATAGAGTCAGTATTAACGACTCACCCTTTCCATTATTTCTTTTGATAAATTTATTGCGATATGAGTATCATTTGCTTTGAGGGTGGAATTTGGAAAAAATGGAAGGAAAAATGATAACATTGACAAACTACTGGTCCAAGGTTTGATTTATTAGTAGATCAGATAAATGTTCACCAACTATTCGGATAGTTCAGTAATTGCTAAAATGTTCTGTATAGTACTCTTGCTTAGCTGTCACATGTAATTATAAAGATTGTTTGTTAACTGGAAGAAAAATGAATATAATATGGAAACAACGAACAGTATGTGCGGTGGTAGTAGCGGTGCAGGTTTGTGAAAGGAAATCAAACGCATATATCAGGATTATAGGGGGCCGTGTATGGAGCCGCGACCGCGAAATGGTCTGCGGATGAAATAGTGACGAGAACTCGGCGTCATTTAGTAAATTTTATGGAGCATAGAACAGCTTTATCTTTCCAATCCCAATTCCCACCGACACCGCATGTTTTACCATATTCACATACTATATACAAACATAACAAAACATATGTATTCATCTAGGTATATAACAACAACTCTGACAATTTTCTAGTTTTCGGTCGTATCTCTCAAAATAGTGACATTTTTTGTATTCACAGAGGGTTGTGTATGTATGAGAAAAATCCTTCAGTAATATTTAGAATTTTCTATGCTGTCAAGTTAAGTGGGTTGTAAACGAGAGCCGTGTGACCTGCTCATGTTAACACTACTTGACAAACAATCGAACATTATGCCATGACAAAAGGTAATTTCACAGTTTTAGTCATGATTATAGGATGCGTCAATAGATTGGGATCTTTATGGATTAGGTTACCGGCCGGCACGTGACTACACTTCAAAGGGCCATCAGGATACAGAACTATAAGGGAACAAATTACTATGGCCCCCTTGTATTTTAGGCGCTAAAAACAACAACAACAACAAGTCACTATCAAATAAATCCTAGTGATGGAACAAAATTGTAGGAAAACGAACGAAGGGCTATTTGGTAACCCAGACACATAATTTTTGGAAAACGGCAAGTATTTTGGAATTTTGTTTGTCAAAAATTTGGAAAAAAGTAAGACGATGCAATTGCTTTCACCAAAATAAACTTTTCCTATGTAATCTTTGAATAATTTATAAAGTAACATTCCTGTAATAATTTCCTTGTAAGAATCCTCAAAAATGTTCCTGAGCCAAGAATCTCAAAGATTTTAATACAACTTTGACGGTAAACTAACGAAAATAATCCGACAAGAATTTTGTATCAGTCAGCTCTTGATTCAGTCAGATGATTTTTCAGTTTTTATCTTGTAAGATCAATGTTGTAAAATGTTTAGATTTCTATGAAACGATCCGTTAACATTTCGTTGGGCAATAAATACACTAATGTCTGTCCTAATAATCTAGGCAACATTTTAAGCGAATGCGTGCGTGTTGGCATTACTTTCTCAAGCTAGCTTCCCATTTTTCATTTACCTTTCATCAAGTCCAACTTTGTTGTTGTTGTTGTTTTTGTTTTTGTAGATATAGAATAATACATGGGTAATCTTTCTTAATTCTATTTCATAGAAATACACCATAGATACAGATACGAAGTAGATAATGGATGGAGAAAGAATGAAAATGATGTGTGAATATGGTGGCGGTGGCGGTGGTGGTAGTAGTGACTATAGTACTGCTTGATAGTCCCCGCCTTCTGATTATGAAATATTCAAGATAACAGCGATAGAAGCCCAGGTGCACTTGTACGCCTTTTACACCCGACTAAATTAAAGTTAACGATATCAATATCGATAAAAGTAATTCCATCACTTTCGGTTTCCCTCTGACGAAATTATTCATCATCACCACCACCACCAGCACTACTACTATGACTGTATGCACCAACCACCAACACATGTATTTGTTATTAACTAGCAAGATTATAATAGATGAGGTTTCAGTTGTAATTTCATAGTTTGCCAGTTAAGAGAGGAATAATAATATTCATTCTCCTCTATCATCTCGATATTGCACACAATAACTAACAACAGTTCTTGTTAGCTCTGCAAAATTCTAAATTACACAAGAAAAAAAATAAACATTTTCTTAACTAACCTGTACTCTGGCTTCAGTTAAGTCAATTTTCATGGCGATCTCCTCTCTTGTGTAAATATCTGGGTAATGCGTCTCCTGGAAAGCTCGTTCCAATTCCTTTAATTGCGCTGATGTGAATGTCGTCCGTATCCGACGCTGTTTTCGCTTCTCTGTTAGGACACCATCGTGGCCAGGATAGACTTTATAAGGCAATCCACCTAAATAACACCAACAATAAACATAATTCACATATCATTTTTTAGCATTTCTTATCATTAAGTCAACTAATATCCCAAGAAAAACGGTACTACAGTATCAAAATTCAATGTAAAATCGAATGAATTCATTTGTATTTCTATAATATTTCGTATAGAATCTAGTTGCCGCCATTTCGAGCGATTCTAGCAGGAAGTTTAACGGCAAGAAACGCCTATATTGATCGCAGGAACACAGCAGTCTCCCTTCTTTACGCAATGAAAAATGTCCGCCACGTAGACGAGAATCTGGCTAACGCCAAAATGCTGCTTTTATGTACTTTATAAGATTACTAAAGATATCCTTATGAGCAGAAATATTAGAGTAATAAACAAAAGTCGGGTGAAAAGTGGAAAAAATTGCTCAAAAAATATGTATTTCTGTGACTGAAAATCACAAGATATTTTACAGAGTTTTTGCAAAAATTCCAACAGAAATCGGGGTAATTTTTCCAGGTTGAAGAAAAAAACATCTTATGGTTAATTTTCTTCTATGATAATTGAAATTTTAGTGCTAATATCAATCCACTTCTTGTTCAAATGTATTCCACTAGATTTAATATGTCGGTTAGAAGTTTCCCACAGGAGGTGTATGAATTTTGAAGCAGGTGGTTTGAATTTGGCCACAATTATTCAGCCAACATAATTCGCTCTATTCTGTGATAAATTCGCAATAATTCTCCTTCTTCACTAGTTTAGATCGGTCGTCTACTGATTATTTGCTGTTTACGACAATGTAAACAAGTTTATCCAGTTGTTACACAAAAATGTTTTGAAAAGAAGTCATTCTTTATCTAATAGAAAATAGAAACTCTCTGATATTTGAAAGAAAGATAGCTACAAAGAAAGAATAAAAAGACAAAGGAATCCGTCTTGTTGTATAGCGAAAAAGCCATAAAAGAAGTTCCTCCCGACCATAAAGTCACTCTACATGTTGCGACAGTAAAAAGGGACGATAAAAATTCGATGTGCATTTACATCAATTTTCCCGGTTGCTTGTGCTCGTTCGCTTGCTAACATTCGGATGAGAGACTTGATGTGAAGCGCTCAACCGAAAACCGCCACAATGTGGACGAATTGTTGCCGGGAACAATCTTTATTCTCTGTAGATATGTGTGCCTTTCTTGTTCTTTTCATTTTCAATAATTAAAACAAAAATCAAAAATTCTTGATTCTAATTGGAGCTCATTAAATCAATCGGATTTGTATAAAGAATTCAACAGTCCTGTGAATTTATTCTGACATAGGTTTGGGTATATTTCCTTATCCTATCAGAAGCTGTCATTACTTTATGATTTTATAACGAAGATAAGGCATCCACAAGTCTAAACATCACTCAAACAGAACAGAATCATCGCGCGTGCAAATTTTATCTTTTCTTATCCGACACACAGACATCTTTTCCATTTTTAACGTTTCTCTTCTTAGCGAACTTCAACATAACTGGAATGTAAACATTTACCCCTTGAAATAGAAAGAAAATAAAGAGGGTCTCGACTGAGTCGATAGTAACAGCATGAGAAGTGATGAAAAATATTCAACTCCCTCCTTATTTTTCTGTGGAAAATGAAATAGGGAAATTCCAGCAATTTACAGTATCAGAGGGAGGGAAGTTTATAAGTTATGATCGAACTGAGAGGACTAATTTAAAAAGAAAAAAGGCTGAAATAGAAATTGAAGAATTTCCCGTTCACAGTCTCGATCTGCTGTTAGAACCCAAACAAATAAAAGTGGCTGTTTCACCCCGCCGCCACAACTGCTGCCGCCATCCCTCGTTTCTTCTCGCCAGAGCTTAAGGGCGATCCTCACCCGCCAAACTAGATTATTCACAATAAACTTTCGCTGCTATTAAATTATTTAATTTGAAGCCGGTGGTGGGGATCCTGACTCTGCTGTAGTGAATAAGGTCGAGGTGTAACCTTGTTAGCGAAGCACAACTGAGTTATGGTCTTATAATGCCCGGGAATGAGAAAAAGGAGCCGCCGCCAGAACGTCAGTCTGCAGTTGGAAATCGGTGGCGGCGGTACTGCACCACATCCTAGTGTTCTTTTTATTGATTTAGTGAATTAGATTTGTGAGACTTACTTTGAAGATTCATTGATGACGGGAACATGGAAGCTCGATGGACATCTTGGACATGAGGCCTAGGTCCCATAACAGCACATTGCGACCCAGCCGCTCCTGGATGCATTCCAGCTGCATTTGGATTGTAGCTCCGTGCCATGGAAGCGGCCGCCGCTGTATATCGGTATGCGGCTTGAGACATCTGACTACAAGAAGTCAGATCACCATAAGAGCAAGGCATATTGCCCAAACTAGTCGGATCCATGCCTGTTCCTTGCAAACAGCTGGAATCAAATCCAGCTTGATTCAGGTACGAGTAGTCCATTGTTGATGACTGATAATAATAATAATTGGGACGATAATGATGATGATTAAATTAATACACCACAACAATACACCAAAACGTTGTCTTTATCACAGAAACCTTACAAGTCTTCCCCGGTTTTAAGTTAAAAGAATAGTTAAGAGTAGAGTCCGCGTTAAGACCGACCGTCTGCCAACGTCGAAATCAAATGATAAGCCTAATTCAATAACGTAGAACGTTAGGGGAGGACGCCCCCAAAAAGATGGGGGCGTTTCAACCCTCCATCGCAACAGTCGATCAACCAATTAGAAATGTACCCGCTACAGTACTCGACGCTGATTGGTGTATGAACCTGACGTCATCAGGCCTGCAAGCACGCGACTTCTAGGGTTGACAACTCTCACCCCCCAAACAACAAAACGACTGAATATTACAATGGACCAAATTAAATTTCGGCTGATCTGTTTTCTTTACGGTGTTTACAACCATCAACAGTTTGACGGTGTTGGTGGACTGGAAGGATTCAGAATGCGTCCAAAAACAGAAGAAACAACACACCTGTAGACGAAACAATATTCAACGAAATACTACGAAATTGACAATTTTATTGTTTATTTAGTTGGAACTATAATACAACAACGCCAATAATTCCCAAATAATAGATGATGTGAAACTGGAACGAGGGCAAATGCTTATAAATATGACATCTTGAGTACAGCAACTAACAAACTACAGATAAGTAAGAGGGAAATAATCAAAATATTTGGATTTGTGACAAGTTGGCGTAATGCTTACACGAAAAACTCTCCACAAATCTACCCTTAAAATTATTCAAATATAAAAAACATTAAAAGTAAGTAAATAATACCTTTATTTAACATGAAAATAATGATTTTGGTCATAAAACGATGCATATATTTGCTTGATATCATTAATCGTTTACTAACAATTGTTTCGTCTTATCTAATCATCATTGATATCATTTCAACATCAAATCTACCATCATCTTTAATCGTCATAATATCCCCTTATAGTTGGATGCAGTCTTGTGTAACTCTTGTTCCAGTTATATCCTTCATTGTGTATACTATATCGTTCGTGCTCGACGAAAGATATCCTGCGCAATCGAGGAGAAAACTCCTCAAACGTTTAACGATAAACAGATGATGGGCTATGAGCTTGAATCGATGCGACGTACCGCTTTTAATAAGCTTTATTATTTCATTATTTGTGTCTGTTCATGATTTTCCCCCTTTCTTCGTGCATTTCATTCTATTTTAATTCCTAACCGGACTATATAAGACCATAGTTATCCTTTCAATAAAAACATTTATTTTTGTGTGGAAAACACTATAAAGAATCCAAGAATAATAATATCCTGATGTCGATAAACAATCGTATCAAATTATAATTATTTTAATGTACAATGTAATCCCAATGAGTCGTCAAATTAGATTAAAATACAATTCCGGCTTGTGTAAAGTTAAGTGTAGATGATGGCGATTGGTATGTCACGTGTCATACACCACACACACCATCAGCATCATAGAACGGCATCCTAAACACGTGCCATTCGATGAGATCATGTCTGATAATGAGCAATTGTTGTATTTTGAAAATCAATCGCTCCCCTAAAAATATTTTACATGAATACACAAGTGGATAATGACCGGATACTGATTTTGTAATAACAAAATAGAGCTTTCAAGTGGCCAGACAAGCCAAATAATAAAACAATTTGCCTTTCTTTGCATATAACTGTTTATGTTCTTATTGATTGCCACTAAATTAATGAAAAGAACAGGTATTAGAGGAAAAAAATTATATTTTGTTTCTTTTATATATAAAACAAGAATATACTCGTCCGCTTCGTGTTTTCCTTATAATTTTTGACCCAATTATCATTCGGCTATATTTATAGTCACCATTACCTTTTCTGGATCTCAAATGAATCAATTTCGGTCGAATCCATATCTCTTTATTACCATTATTATCACTTGTTTCAACACTAGGTCTTGAACTAGATGCCAAAGAACATTCTACAGTAGTTAAAGAGTCTTCAGCAGTCCTCAACAAATTTTCGCGAATTTGTTGACTGGGCACACTTAAAATATTACGCCTAAAAATCGGTCGAATGATTTTCTCTTATTTGTAGTTAATGGTATTTACCTGAGACGTTGTAGGGGAGGGCATATTCTTCCACTTGGGTCATTTACAGTAATTTGGAGTCGTTGTTGTCTTTTAAGAAATTTGTAAATAGTGAAAATTACGCCTGGAAGGCACATGAAACTGGCAAGTTTGTATCCGATTGGGAATTCTGGGTCGGGTGTCTGCAATTTTTTTCTTTCAGAAAAATCAAAAAATTGGATTTTACCTGATTTACCTCAGACAGGTATTTTTTAACTAATCGTGCAGTAACACCTGTAACTACACCGATTAGACACTCTCCGAAAATCATTTTCATTAAATTATAAACACTAATGTTAATTTGGATTTGATTCAATTATGTCAAAAAAAAACACGAAATTTTTTCCAATTTTCATTATCACAGCCGGCCTATTTTGTGTACACTTTTCAGAGCTACCTTTGTATCAGTAAGTACCTACACGTAGATAAGATAAAATTTTTGTTGGATTACTTGTTTCTGTGGTAGATTTATTGGAAAAGAGTTGTTTATTGATAAATGGTCCAGTTTCTGGTGTTGGAGGGCTGTATGAATGGGGGCAATAATGTGTGCGTATTGAAAGGGATGCAACTGCCAAATGCTCATCTGTAATGCCACGCGACCAAGTCAAAGCGCCTGATCAAGTGGAAGTTTGTCTACCGCAACATCCATCTGGCCCTATTGCGTTGATGACTGTTAGAACACTATACATGTACACAACCAACAACCCCCCCTCGTTTTGATATAAGTACAGGGTGGGCCTGAACTTGTCCTTTTATTATCAGAAAATTTATTTTGAATAATGACACTTGTCGACCGAGTGTTTGCTACAATAATTCTTCTAATATTATAGTTTTTAATATACTCGCACAAGTTCTCCCTGTTCTTGTCCTTTCAATTCATGTCTTTAATTTATGATAAGTTGAAAGTAATTTGTATTGACGGTGATGGAATGATAATTTCCCCTCTTCAATCTCTCACACTTGTATGTTGTATGTGTGTGTGGTTGGTGTGCAAGAAAGTTTTGTCATCTTGTAGACTGTGTGTAAGAAGTGAAAAGTAAACAGCTTGATAGATGTTTATTATAGAACGGGGCGGCCATAGTTAGGATGGTCCCAAGGGATTCCTGGATGAATCTTGGAGGTGGAGCGCTTCTTGGACAAATTGCCCGGAGCGGAGATCGGGGACCCGAGACAAGAACGATCAAATGGCGCCATACAATTCCACCAAAGCACAGAATAGCTTTTACGAAAATTTAATCAACACTTAAGCTTGACAAAGATTATTTAATCATTGTTTTTGAGAATAATTACCGAGTGTGTTTAATGTTGAATAAAATTATTTCAATTTTTTTCAAATATAAAATAAGTGTATTGATTGTAACTGTGGTGGTGTTGAAAAATTCCGGTTTCAATGCCAATCCGGAACGGAGATGGACTCCCAGTCCCGAGGCAATGAGGACAATCAGTCTCTCCCCTGTTCTTATTTCTACGAAGATATTTGTCTGGTCCGGAATCTGCTCTTGTGCAGAGTTGAGACTCATTTCTAGACCGTTTTCATTCGTTCTATTAGTCTAGATTGTAGTCGGTCGGGCGGCAGTGGTGGCGGCAACAGTGGCACCACTACTCACTCTTATCTTATTGCCGATCTCTCACATATACGATGCTTTTTCCACACAGCTCTCTCTGCTGATTGCTTAGGGTACACAAATTGTGCAATAAGCTTTTTCATTAAATGAATTATGTGTTTTGCTAGCTTCTGGCGAGGTTTTTCACAACTTTTCTCCTTCACTTACATTTCGTTTTTAAACAACGCAGTCTTAAAAGAATTAAACAACATAAATTATATATTTAGAGTTAATAAATTTGTAGGTTTTTTTTTGGCGTTATAGAGGTGGTCCTCAAAGGATAGTTAAAAGTCTTATATAGAAAAGCCCCACAACCCGGATCAGTTTTATTTCGCACATAAATCTCTTAATGTGAATATTGAATTGGGACGGCTATAAGGTCCCTAAATAATTGTGCGTGGCGGCAGTGTTCGTTATTCCCGTATGTAGGAATAGGAGGGTCGTTGCGTCTCCGCCACCTACCTACATGGGATTCCCCCAGAGATATAACTATAGTTGGGAAATAAGAGACACCACTATATTGGTATTGATATGGATAAAAATGTACGGGAAAGAGATAGAGCTTGAAAAAAAATAGGCGAACACAAGGTCCTGCGGCGTTCGACACTCGTGAATGTTTACGATGGGAATGACTACCCTGCCACGGTCACAGCAACATACCCAGATCTCATCCCCAAGGGAGCATGGTTGTGTTAGATGTGCCGTTGGCCTTACAATTATCCGATAGGTAACGCCGAACGCGTTCGTCGCACGTTTAAATATAAAGCAGAAATCGAAGAAATATCTACAGATTGAATGATTTCAATGATGAGAATTCTTTCGTATATAATCGTCATTAGTTATATTAAGAAATAAACCAACAAAGAAGTATTTCGAGCCACTATAGAATTTAATTAGAATGTAAAAGCGAATTAGTCGGTTAATGTGGCTGTTCATAGCCCTTAATAAGATAAGAAGCAATTTGAGACTGTAATGGCGTTAATATCTGAAGCCTCATTTCATAAACATCGATTAAAGGGTTGGAAACAGGACCGGAGCGAGTTTCAACTATTAGAACTTTAACTTTCCAACACATACAAGATTACAAGCAGACGATAAGTTTATGTTTACTACTTAAATAAATTCCATTCTTATCGCTCTCTAGGTGAAAATTTAGAATTATCTGTAATCTAATGCTATTTAAACAAAAAATTCAAATTCCCCGCCATTTCAAATTTTAAAACAAATGAAAACCCAAAATCGATAACTAGATTTTTGTCGATATAAATTACAAAAAAAACTGATAATTAGTGAACTAATAAAATAGCTGGATATTTTTGGCTGTTGTTTACACATTTTAATTAATACATTTTGTAATATTAATTAATATTTAAACAAAAAAATCAATTTTTTGTTTGTTGAAAAGGGGCTGTTTGGCGACATCTGTCGGTAATATCGTTATATAAAGTTTGGTTATACAGTTTTCTGTAACGGGCTGTCAACTGTCAGATTAGTTGTTTATGTTTTGAAATGTCTGGCAGTATTTTCTTAAATTTTCCAATTTAATGTCTCCGAAAATTCCAAAACTGGATCCAATTAAAGACGACCGATACGGTGATGTCCGTGAAGTTGGTGGACAAGCCATTTGGAGTCTATCATCATGTAAACCAGGTATAGTTCGATTTATCAAAAAAAGTGAGGTTATAATATAACCACACTTTTTTATATTATTTTCATTGTTTTTTTATTATATTATAATTTTTTGCAACCCTTGTAGGTTTTGGGGTTGATCAATTACGTGACGATCGTGACGATACATATTGGCAATCGGATGGACAATTACCACATCTAGTCAATGTACAATTCCAACGTAAAACAACAGTTAGTGATATCTATATTTATACGGATTATAAATTGGATGAAAGTTATACACCTAGTCGAATATCAATACGTGTTGGGACACATTTCAATGATTTACAAGAAATCGAAGTTGTTATCTTAACCGAACCAACTGGTTGGGTGCATATACCAATTAAAGATGCTAAAGAGAAACCGATCCGATTGTTTATGATTCAAATTGCAGTTACTAGTAATCATCAGAATGGACGTGATACACATATGAGACAAATTAAAATTTATAGTCCAATTGAAACACAGAAATTCTCAACTGTTGAATTTCGAAAATTCGCTACGATCCGATAAGGTGTCGTCAAATAAAGAAGTGGTTTTTTTGTGTAGATCAGACTTTTTTCTTGAAGACTTATCTCCTTATCTGTCCAGTTCCTTATTCCAGAAATTCTGTGATTTTGTTTCTATATTGTTGTGAAAATGTCGCGATTTGTTTTGTGCTGGTTAATCTTTTTTGTGTTAAATTTGTTGAATAATGTTCAGACTTCCAATGTGGATGTTTTAACTACGAATTTTTTCGACAATCTACAAGCTGATCCCAAATTACTCGGTAAACTTATCGACTTACAACATTAAATTTAAACTAAAATTGGGCTTTTAGTTGATCATAATCTAGGTGATGATTCCCGGAATTTCATCAATAGGCAAGTTAACACTTACTTAAACTTGATAACGAGACAGTCGCATGGTCAACGCAAGAAAAAGAGGAGTTTAACAAAGGAATTAATAGAAAATCTTTCAGGTATTTAAGCAAAAAAAACACTTTATTTACAAAATTATACAACAATACAAAACGAGATCATGTTCCGAGTTTAGCATCAACACCAAATATCTCTTTAAAGACATGTCCACATTGATGTGCCTCCAAGAATCGTAACAATTCCCCCATATCCATATGATTGCATTTAATGCCGGTATTTTGAAAGACAACTTCTTGAAATGCCGGAAATTTACGGAAATTCTTCTCATCACCTTTTGGACATTCTTCATTAATTTTACAAAAGATCCGTTTCCAATTCATTGATTTAATTGTTTGCCACCATTCACTGCAATCACTCAATTTACCTTCAACACATATAATGCCTGGTTTGCCAGGCATACAGAACCCGGTAATGTTTAGGGTTTTTGCTAAATCGGAAATCTCACGACGTTTCGATTTACTGTAAATATGATGCGAATAAATCCAATAACGGGCAAATGTATCGTCTTTGTCTGGTTTTGGTGCTTCATAGAAATTCTGCAACTGTTCAAAAATTTAATTTGAATTAATACAGAAATAATACCCTAGACACACGGCAGGTCTAAATTACAAATTAACCAATACGTCCGTTAAATTGTAATTACGTGTGCCGCGTGACTATGGCTCTAAATACAATTTTACCTCATAAGTGGCAAAATTGTTCGCATTATCTTGAAGCCATGATATAGCTGAAAATATACAAGCTTCACCACGATCCAAATTGGCAATATAATCACCTAATTGTTTATTTAAATCAGCATGTTGTTTTTTATTTAATTTATGATTACGTACAAATACATCTGGTTCAATATCAGGATATTCATTTGATAAATTAATGCAAATTTCAAATTTTAAATCATCAATTATTAAATTAATTGTTAAATCTAAAAATGGTGGTATTGATGAAGTTTTATCATTTAAATAATCATTAATATCATTTAATATTATTGGATCTTCAATACGTAATTCACCGGGATTACAAAACATCGATTGAAGTGTTTCCAATTCGTATAATTGTGTTTGAAGATTTTCTTTAATCTTGTCTGAGTTCATGATGGAAACTGTTAACAAAAACAAACCGAAAATTTATTAGTTCTTGAGACTAGAGGGATTTTATACAGAGTGTCCCACTGTAAAGCACCTACCGTGCCAACTACTAACATGAATTTTTTCCCAAAAAATGTGAATTAGGGCTAACAATATTTACGCTCCAATTGGTAGGTGTTTTCCATTGGGACACAGTCTCTAGGGGAAAAACAGAGATCTGAGACCCCCCAAATCGTTTCAGGTACATCAGTTTTGAACGAAATCCGGCCATTTGTGGAAATACCATCGAAATTTCCTGAAGATATTGTATTATTTGCTCAGAACAATCGATGGTATCTTGCAGTGTTAGAAAGTCCAAATATTAAAGACCCATCTAATCAATTAAAGATTTATAAAATCGTTGAAAATAATCAATTTGAATTTATTACGAGAATCTCAATAAAAAACGGCATAAAAATCGCAACATTTCCATTAAATAATACAACACTAATAATTGTAGCTGAAAATGAAACTGTTCATGATAATATTCATCGAAAATCCGGTCTTTATCAATTTGATTCAAAAGAATTAAATAAAATCCAAATATTTAATTTATCGTATTGTAGTGATATTGAATTTTGGCAAATCCATGAAGATCTCTATCTAGGTATAACGTATTTTCAAAAACACAATCAATACACAACCGATCTATTGATTTATAAATGGTTAGGTGGTCATTTTGATTTGATACAAATGATAACAGCAAACAGTCCACGAAAATTAACACCGTTTCAAATAAATCATGCAAATTATCTAGCAATTGCCAATTTTCGTGATAACGAGAAAACAAATACATATTCGGAAATTTTTAAATATAATCATCATAATAATAAATACGAATTGTATCAAAGGATTCTAACAAAAGCATGTAATGATATTGAGTTTTTTACAATTGAAACTGAACGAAATCATGACTCGTTTCTAATCGTTGCAAATCTGTATCAAGAAAATCAACAGAATGATGAGATTGATTATGAAACGGATTCGATTTTGTATAAATTTGTTGATGATTATTTTATTCCATTTCAAAGTTTTCATTTAAATGGTATAGAGAATTGGTTAGCAATTAAAAATCCATTTAATTCGATTGCATTATTAGCTAAAACACGTTATGAAGGTATAAAAACATTCCAATATGATGGTTGGTCATTTATCGAACTAACACCAGAGAGATCGCTAGAAATCCCGAAAAAATCGATAAAAACTTTGCATTATTATGAAGATTTTAATCAAACATCAGTTCTATTAGTAACACAAAAATCGGATAGTTCGTTTATGTATAAAATTGATTTTATTCAAGACAATCCCATTAAAGAGATCCATGATAATATGTTGAATTGGTGTGGGCAAAGTCTAGATCTTGTAGAAAATATGCATAATAATGAGATATTGGGTAGATCACAACGTGGTGATATAATAATTGATGCAGATATTGATAAGATTGAACGGAAAATTGATGCAATTACACTAATTGTGGAGAAAATTGAGGGAAATCTAACAACCAGTTTACAATCACAGATCGATAAAGAGATTGGTCGTAAATTGATTGCGAATCAAGTGATTTTCAATAATGATGTATTTATTGGTAATTTAAATACAATACGGATTAACGATCGAGAAATCGATGAGATTCTAACAGATTCGTTCAATATTAGTGACAATTTCCAAATTGGTGATTTTTCTTTCAATTCAGTGTTAATTAACGATTCTTTAAGTGTCGGAACAATCAATGGAAATTCTATGAAATCGTTAATCCATACCAATGAAAATCTAACAGTAGATGAGCTGAAAATTGATACAATTATCTGTAAAAATGGTTTTAAAGTTGAAACAATCAATGGAGTTCGAATTAACGATCAAAATTTATTATTAACAAATCAAGATCAATATTTTACAGCACCAGTTGAATTGAATTCTTGTGAAATCAATGAATTAGATTCAGAAATTGTTAATAATTTTAATTTATCAATTTTATTGGATTCAATTGATCGGAAAATTGAGAAAATCTCACATATAAACAATTTAACTGTGAATCAATTAATTATTGGTGGTTATATTAATAATATTGATCTACCAACAATAGATAAATTTACGTTAAAACTAAATGGTAATCAAACAATTGATGAATTGTTTATTTTTAAAAATCTATCCGGTGAAAATCTACTAACAACTTCAATTTCTAATCAACAATTAAATGGATTAATTAATATCGATAATGGTACATATGGACTTGATCAAGAATTGATTTTTACACAGAATCTAACCATCAATCAATTGGAAATTGTTGATTTTCTTAATAATATTAAAATAAATAATAATAAATTCGATGCTGTATTTAAAAATATTGATAGAAAACAAGACGTTATAGGTAGAAAAGTTTTTACAAATTTAGAAATCCATAATCCAATTGATTTACGTGGTAAAATTAATTGTGAAAAATGTAAAATTACCAATCCAATGAAAATTATTAATCAAAATGTAATTTGTAATAATAATTATACGATTAATTCACAAGTAATAATTGATGAAATTTTAAAAATTGATAATATTCTAACATCAGATGGTGGTAATTCTTTACAAAAATTACAAGAATCTGGTTTAAAACTTGATATGAATCGAATTGAAATGAAATTGAATTTCTTACAACAATTAAATGTTGATGAGATTTTTATGGAAAAAATTAATAATTTCAATTTAGATGATTTTGTAATAAATGGTGGAAATGATTTGCAAATTATTCAAAATTTGAAGATTTTTAATAATAATGTTTATATAAATGGTTCGAGTGAAATTCTTAAAATTAATGGTATTGATTTGGAAGAATTAGATAGAAATGTATTGAGACGTAATGGTAGTCAAATTATTGAAGGCAAACATCATATCAAACACGTTGTTATCGATAGGTAAGTTTTAATTATTGTGTATTTGTGAGAAAAGGGCCACTCATAGACGTTAAAAAAGCATTCGATGGGATGCTAGGCTTTCTAAGAAACAGTGGGCCGGTTTCATAATGAATTATAAGGCGACTTTGCCAAGTCCAGGGCAGGTGAAAGTAGGCACAAAGTGATTATGAAACTGGTCCAGTGTCTCGTAATGTGTTTTCTTCGGTTCCACGAGTGCGATGCGAAATTTCGCCATAGAGCCTGATTTTTTTTAAAATGCAACCACAGTTTCGTCTCTTGGAACAGGGCTTTGCAAAGAGATACTATATCGTGTTGCCTGTAATGCAATTTTCGAACTTTTCAAATCAAAGTTTCCAAAAAACCTAGTGAGTATTTCGAAACGTGACAGGATATCCAAACTGAAACTATCAATTCAAATAGTAATTTCACACCGTTTGGGTAGGAGTGCATATGGCCCATTGGTACAACAATTCCTTGAATCAATCCATCCTAAAGACTTTAATCTTTGCACAAAAATACAGACATTCTCTCGAATTTCTCACAATTGGTTAACTTTTGGCTCTTCTAATATGATATCCTAACTACACTTTCATTCAAATGTACACCTGAGTGCATATAAAAGAGAACGCTTTTTGTGGGACTGTGTAAATCAGGCTGCCGAGGGCGGTCTTCACAAGACAACTTAAGCTTCACCGGTCAGAATCTGGTAGGGAAGATATTCTATCTCTCCACCTTCCTACTCTAAAGAGAGAAAAAGCCCGGATCACACGAACGAAAATACTAGTATTTCTTACCAAAGAGACGTTCTATTTTATATGCACTCAAGTGTACGCGTTTTCATGTTATCCTGGCTAGAAATTACTATCTATTTGCATACCCGCTCGTAACACACTCAAGAAGAGAATAAAGCAAACTAAAGTAATCGTAATCGTGATCGTGTAATCGAGGAATTTGGTATTCAGCCCATAGTCCACAGAGCTCCCGGGGAGGTTTTGCCACACTTACGGTAAACGCTAAATCCTGATAGGAAGAGATGGACGAATGCGTACCACACAAGTTGTACTTTGTCTATTAGCAGTTAACGTTTACCGTAATGTGGCAAAATTTCTCTATTCTTATGGGTAAATGGGTGGGGAAAAGACCGTCTACGAGGACTATCTGCCTGAATACCGTTTAATTGTCAAATTGGTCCTCGTAGACGATAGCTTTGGTTTGTACCACACCACATCGATTGTATAGCAAAAAATACGAGTCGAATGGCAATAACGCCCGGTTGCAAAATTTAACACCGTGTTAGCGTAACGACAAACAAAGTCTAAATACGCTGTTTTCTCGATTATATTATATAATATTTGACTATTGTTGTAGTATTTCAAGTGATAATACAACATTTGGAGAAACACGTTGGGATGAAATTATGGCTCAAAATACTGATCAAAATCTAACTGAAACGTTAACAATTAAAGCAAACGTAACAGCACAAACATTAATTGTAAATCAAATAATTACAAAAGGATTAATAAATAATTATAATTTTGATGCAATAATTAATGATACTGTTCGAAAATCAAATAATTCAACAACAATAAAAGGACATAAGATTTTCAATAATTTAATAATAGATAATTTAAATGTTAAAAATGGAATTGATCTAATTGATTTTGATCAAATTTTCGATGAAACAAATAATTTATTAAATATAGAGAAATCGATTGTTTTCCATCAACCTATCAATATTGAAAATATCAATTTTTATAAAGAAATCAATGGAATTAATGTCAATGATTTTAATAAGATCGATCAAAATCAAGAAACACCGGTAATTAATACAAAATTAAATGTAACGAATTTAATTATCTTTGGTAAAAGCTCTATAAATAATTCGAAAATTAATGATATCGATATTCAAGATTTATTGGAAAATACTGTAAAAACTAACGAAAATATTCATTTTGAAACTGCAAATTTTGGTAATTTTCCTCTTATTGTTTTACCATAATTGCGTAAAAATTCAAATAATTGCTTTTTTCAGATACTATCATTTCAGAACAACCTGTAATTGTTCATGGTGAAATCGAACATGTCGATTTTGATAATATTGTATTAGCTGATAATAATTTAGAACAGATTCTATTTGATAAAATCCAATTTTCAAATAATTTAACCGTGAATGGAAGTATTAATTTCGTGAATTTCATTAATAATTTAGATTTGAATGAATTTTGTGATTTAACAATGGATCAAATGAGCAATCAAGCAAAGAATCTAATCATTGATGGTAATGCATATTTCGTTAAAGGTCCAAATATTAGAAATATTAATGGTTTTAATATTAATAATATATGGGAGAATGGATGGTTTAATAATCGAAATACTACCATATCGGGTTATGTTAAATTAGCAGATGTTATCTTTGAAGATGATATTTTTGTTGAGGTTTGTTGGTTTATTTTGTAGACAGAGCTAGGCAAAATACTTCAACTTTAACTTTCATAGTCACATTCTAAATCCATAGCTCCGTCCGAATCTTCACAAGCACTAGACTCATAATGTGACTTTACAACTTAAAGCTACTTTAAAGTTGATTATGAAATTGGCCGTAGGGGGTCTGCTAGTACTCGATATCATCAAAACTACAAAGTATTTATAAAACTTCCTCATAAGGGGCCTGTTTCATAATTAAGTGTCAGGCGACTTTAACTTGTAAACTCACCTTCTAAGTCTAGTGCATGTGAAGATTCGGTCGAAGCTATGGATTTATTAGAATGTGACTTTTCAAAGTTAAAGTGGGCATAAAGTGATTATTAAACTGGTCCAAGGTATTTAAATACTTTGAATGTATTTAAAATACTAAATACTGCCCAGCTCTGTTTGTAGATGCCTCTAAATGCTAATTTCTCTCGTTTTTTTCTAGGGGTTTGTTGATAACATCAATTTGAAACTATTATCAGATAATTATTTTAGTAAAACGAAAGATCAAACCATTTCTGCCCATTTGGATTTCTCTAATACGACAATTTTCCAATCGAATCTATCAATATCTAAAATTTACCATAATGGTAATATTAATGATCTGAATCTCGAAAAATTTATCAAAACTATCCTATTAGATGATTACGATCAAACATTTGAAAATACTATTTATTTCGAGAATTGTTCAATTAATAATTTAAATGGTGAATTTCTTGTTAATAATTTGAATTTACAAACAGATTTAATGCGTATGGATCACATGAATATTGTAACTGGATTAAAAATAATTAAAAATCTATTTATTGAACATTTAAAAATTGATAAGAAAATTCAAATACAAAATATGGATATTATTGATTGGTTCAATCGTATTGTAACAAAATCTGGTGATTTTAATATCGATAGTTTTAAGAGATTTGGAAATATTTCAATCGTTTCTGGATTAAAGTAAGTATAACATCGATAATCCGAATTATTGACTAATTATTGTAATATTTACAGTGTAAATGGTTATGTAAATGGATTACGTATGGATGAGGAGAATATTATGGTGAAGAATTACAATCAACAGGAAATTTCTGGTAAGAAGACATTCATCAGTAATAATGGAAATAAATTTAAAGGAGTTAAATTGAAAGGATTATTGAATAATATCGAAATGGATGAATTTATAGAGAATCAGGTAATCAAACAAAAATACAGGGTGTTCCTACCTTACTCGTCTATAGTGAACTTAGAATTTTTGTGAATATTGGCTTACAAGTCAAATTACTTTGTGGTAGGACCCAACAAAAGAGGTTGTCTAGTGCAGCAACAGACTATTTTAATTTACCATCTTGCCTGTCTCTCTTAAGAACGGATCTCTCTTTTTTTGTTGTTGCTGATATAGTCTTTTGTTGGGTCCTATCGCACAGTAATTTGCGTGTAGAAGTCAATATTCACAAAATGTCTAAGACTGGTATACTAATAAATCACTAATTTTTAGGCTTTCAAAGACTGGGACAATACGTTTAAAACTGCAATCAGTTTCTATAATAATAATATTACAACGAACAATTTGATAACGAAGAACAATTTCCAAAATTTGAATCTAACACAATTAATTGTGGATGTGGAGAATTTCGGTGTAATTAATAATCTTCTAAATAATTACCAGGATCTATTAAAAATGGCCTACAAAATCGACAAATCTCTTCAAAGTAATACAGTTTCAATCCTTTTTTTTTCTGTATAATTTACCAGTTTTTATTGATTGTTCTAGATCAAGCATATTTCTTGTATGATTATGAAATTATCCAAACACTACCCAATTATAGGACAAGTTTCCATTTAATTTATACGAATGGTACAGAAAAAATTGCTGCAATTCGATTAAAAAACGATTTAACACAAATTATTTTATATGATTGGAATGAAAACTATCAACAATTTATCGATACAAATATGATACAATACAATTCAACTAGTATAACATATTTTGATCAAATTCTAATGAATCGTTATCTATATATTGAAGAGAATTATAATATTGGTCGTTATATTGAATTAGCAGATACATTAGAATTAATTGATGATTGGACAACAATAACAAATCAAACAATATCAACAACATCATTTAAACTACCGACAACAAATGAAACTTGTACGTTATTTATTTATAAGTTTGGTACATTTCCACAGGTGTATTGTGAGAATGGTGAAGATTTGAGATTGATGCAGAGTCTGATTGAAATCTCCGGGGCCTATAAGGTAATGTAGACTAGAACTAGGTTGAGTTGGCCCAACTGACTAAAGCGGGGCCAAATCAGCCTAGTTTCACTATACAGTAATCTTTAATTGTTTCTTTACAGTCAACATCTATGATTATTGAAAATACTCTGTATTTGTTTATAATAAATCGTGCAACGAATAATATGGAATCAGCAGTAACTATTTGGTATCTAGACACAAATATGAATCAGTTTCATTTAAAACAGATCATCAATGAAGCTGAACCCGTTGATCTATCAGTGATATCAATGAAAAATCAAATATTTCTATGTATAGCATCCGGACATTTGCAAAATTCAATGTATTCAGGTAAAGTATTGATAAAAAAATATGGTCAACATACAAAACAATTTGAAACATATCAAAATATTATATTGAATACACCCAAACAAGTTGTCTTCAATTTATTACCAACCAATGAATTAATTTTATATATTATCACTGATAATCCAACACAATCTTTGATTGTTTATCGTTATGAAGGTATCAATGGTTTTCAACAGAGATTTATTGGTACAACATTAACAAGAATTAATTATTTCTATCAATTTATAGGTAGTGACCAATCCTATTTTATTATAATACAAAATTATGATGAAATAACTATATTAAAAGGTATTTTTAAAGGTGAAAAGATTAACTGATGTAATTCGAAAGTATATGTAATAAGATTGTTTAGAATTGTTATTATTTGTTCGAATTATATTATCGTTTTTTTCTGTTTTAAATTATAAATAATTTATCGATAAAAATATTTGATGTCTAGTCGTTGTTCAAAAAATTCTGTTAATAATAAATGTTAAAATGTTGTTAGAATGTTGTGATAATCTCTAGATAACCCTAACTGGTTTTTTGTTTTTTTGTTAATTAAGTTTCGCTTTATTATTAAGTAATGACTTGGCAGAATTCTCTAATTGAGATTAGTTAATGATAATGATGTTTGTTACCTTTTTAATTGAGTTTTAGCAAATTGTAACTGAAAGGTTCAGCCAGTAAACATGTGTTTTTGACGTACGCACTTTGTTTACTATCTTTATGAATGGGAAGGCAATCAGGATGTGGGGAAGGAGCTGGTAGGCGACTTGCGCACAATTTTCCAATGACAAAACTAAAAATAATCAAATAATTAAAAAAAATCTGTAGACATTCCCTGGAGCGATAGACAGTTCCTGCAGCTTGCAACTGGATTACTCTGATATAGGTTTCAGGATACCGTAATGATACCGTGGAGTGGTACGAAACGAGATCGCTGACGATCCAACCAATAAACGGGCAAAAGTGGCCCATCAAAACTGTTGGTTAATATATCAGAAAGCCCCACAAGCAAGAAGTTTCATAGGACCTCCCGGAAAACATTCAAAAATGTTCGGCAGTTCATGGGCTATGCCCTGAATGGGTTGAGGTGCCGCTGGTTCGGGCTCTTCCTTATCACCCACACGAAATCTAGAGATTGCTTTCAGCATTCAGTAGCATCACGGGCTTTATAAAGAACTCTGATAAAACATTGGCCTCTAGAGTCTAAATCAGGGCTGGCTCAAAGCACTAAGCCTGAAGTCAGGAGCGTCAAAATAGATTTTGTTCCAACAAGAAGCGCTACAGCCATAGAAGTGCTTGCATAGGAGCGTCCACATATCCAGAAGCGGACCTGGTCTGTAAATATTATTGGGACAAGTTCACAGAGTCTTGACTAACGTATGATAGGAAAACTTTAGGGTTAATTGATGAGTTGGACTATTTCTTTTGAATTTTATTGAAAATTCCAACTAATAATCCAAAAAGCACATAATTCTGAAATACAAAAATTGACGAAATCCTAAAGACAACATATTTGAATAATTCATGAAAAATTGAAATAAATTAATGCCCATATTTTTGAAATTCCCATTCTCTATTATCTAATGGACAAACTTGTCGGGTTTTCAACCATCTCGAGATACAATGGAAATGGAAAGCATGCTACAACAAAAGTGAAAATCGGTCATAACCAAACGAATACATTCTGGATGGTGTGTTTTACATTACAAACTCCCCAAGCCACTGTACATTCTTCACTAGTAGCTGAAGCTTGATTTGCTTGACATTCGATACATAAATCCATAATATGATTACGGCAAATAGCACAATTATCCACAACAATATCTGGAATTATATCAAATAGGATTGGTGATGATAACGTTTGCTGGAATTCATGATCAATGACTTACCCCAAGCCCATAAAGCTACAGCGTTCCACTAAAACACAAAATAATCAATTAAATTATTGATTTTAATTGAATTTAAATCCGTTTTTTTTGTACCTTTTTGACTTCAAAACGTTTCTTCTCCCCCTTGGAACTGCTTGAAGTTGGGACTTCAACTTCGTCAACATCAACTTCCATAGCGGACGCCATTGGGGAAAATAATACAATATTACAAGAATACGATAATGTAAATATTCTTGTAATAAGAATTATAATTATCTATTTATTTATTTAGTTATTTTTAATTTTTTTAGAAATTTACAAAATCACAATGAGACGAAATTTTGACAAACACAGGGAATTTCGGTTTATTATGTTGGTCATCAAAATTTCCCTATCAGTGGCGGCAACCTAAATGGATCAAAAATTAATACAAAATCAGGCAAAATTACAATTTAACTTATTGTAATTAAATTTATAAATTGCTTTCCTTTCATATTTGATGATAATTGTCCAGAAATTTCCACTACTTTTCAGAATAGTGCCAATTTTTCTTGATGAATGTAGTGACTTTATTGTTCGAGGTTGGTTCTCCTGTTGGTAATGAGTCATCTGTCAAACAAATGTCATTTCCGTCAACCTTTTTGTTCTTTGATCTCAACAAGGCAAGTGAATAAAAAATTTTCCCTTTTTCAACCCTTTCGTTATCGGTTTTCGCCCCCCTTGCGTTAATTTTGACCCTTTCGCGAATCTATTTCGGAATGGGAGAACAATTAGAAGAAGGTGAGATTGTCGATGATGAGGATGATGATAATTTCGAAGATATATCGGATAATTCCATCATCGACACCACAATAACAACAAATGGTAAGTTTGTTTCATCTAACGAACGTTTACGTGCACTTTCTTTAAGTAGCGTTAGTGACACAGACATACCAACGATTCACAATCATCATTATAATAATACTAATCATGATAGAAAACGTAGAAAAAAATCATTACATAAATATATGGGTAAACATGTGAAACGATATCGTCAACCATCACCAGAACCACAAGAACCTGAAGTTCTAATTGAAACCGATAGTTCAGATACTGATTGTTATTATCAAGATGATAATTTAAAAGATAAACTCAAAGAAGCTATACGTATTAGTGATGATGATGATAATAATGTAACGAAACGTAATAATTTACAAACCAGATTGAAATTGAGTGGACAATTTGGTGGTTGTGAAATAGATACAATAATAGAACAAAAACAGACAAATTGTGATAATTTTAATGATAATACTAATAAGATTGATGATACTGAATTGGAAAATTTACGTTTGGAAGCATTAAAAACAACTGTATTCAATAGATATCAACAAAAAGAAATCGATGATAATTTAATCGATAAAAGTGATAAAATTGATGATTCTGAATTAGAAAATTTACGTTTAGAAGCATTAAAAACAGCTGTATTGAATAAATTCCAGAAACGTAAACGACGAAAAGCATTATTAATACAAGAACGTGTTGAAAATCAACCAAATGATAATAAAGAAAATAATACTACAGAAGAGATTTTAAATAAAGATATAAATGATGAGAATTGTATAAAAAAACCGTGTATTGAACAAAATATTGAAAATAAACCAAATAATCAAATTGCTGATTTAGATGAAGATGAAGATCTATTAAGAGCTTCATTATTAGCTAATTTAGCAAAGAAAATTCAACTATCAACAACTGATGATTTGAAAATACCGATTGTTGCTGATAAACAAGTAAATTTTCCAACAAAAATTATTAATAACAATAACATATCAATACCAGTTAGAAATATGACGAAAATACCAGATCCTTCGAAATTGGTTGTAAATAATTTGACCAAAAAAGAACTACAACCACCAAGAAAATTGCCACCTGTGAAACCGTTGATAATTAATTTGAAAGATGACTCTGATAGTGAGGATGATTATGAGACATTACAACAAAATTATGGTTCAAATAATGCAAACACTGCAACAGCCACAACAACAACAGGACAACCTTTAGATGATATAGTTGAGAGATTCTTGAAGGAACAACGTGCTAAAGTTGAAACACAACAATTAATTAGAAATCAATTAGTAAAACCACAGGTTCCTATAAAACAGTTTCAACAACAACCGATAAAAAAGACACAACTTATACGTAATGATTCAGGTATAACTGAAAAATCTGTCATGAAATTATTACCAAAATCAGCACAATTAGAATATCAGGAATTATTGAAACGTTTAAAAACAGCTGAAACAAAACAGAAAATTTTAAAACGGAAAAATTTGAATCGTGTTGAAAAAATTCAAACAACAACAACAACTACTACGACAACAACAACAACAGCAAATGCAATTATTGAAACGGAAACGGTTGTGAAGAAAAATGAAGAGAACAATAATAGTGTTGAAATAATTCAAAATTGTGATATAAAGAACAATGAAGAATTATCTTCAAGACCAGTAGAAACAACAACGGATCCATTGGAAACAATTGTGAAAATTGATGAGAAGAATTCTGGTGTTATCAATCAGTTGACAACATTACAGAAGACATTGAAAGAGATTAGGATCCAGAAGAATGGCAGGTATTTGATTTTATCTCTAATTGTACGAGGGATGTTTCCAAAGTTCTGGGAATTGTACTCTAAATCATTGGGTACATCCAGATAATCGTAAGTTCTTACTACAGTCGTTGTCATTTATGTTTACAGCCACGTGACTAATGAGCAAATTAATAATTATCAGCTTGAAGAAAGCTGGAAAATTTACTAACTAATGTGTAAAACAAAAATGGCAATATGTATAAACTACTGTCCTGTTAGTACTCTTACAGCATACATTTGGTCATGTGACTCTAAACATAAATGGCAACGACTGTGGTATAATAGTTCCAACATAGCTGTGTCGAAGATAAAACGGTTGCAAGTAATCAACACCCAGCAGTTTTTTGTCTAATTGATAGCGTGAAACCATTGTAAACGCGTAAATGAATACACTTGTCCGTATCAATTATTTTAGGCCGTTTTCTAAAAATTTCTGAGCAGTCTCCTTTATCCATCGATCTGTTTTGACGTTTGTAGAAGTTTTTTCAGCTGTGGAACGAAGTGGTAATCTCTGAGTGCCAGATCAGGCCAACAAAGTGGAAACAATTCCCAGTGCTTTTCACATTCAACACTTCTTTAGTTCGAGGGGCAGTGTGAGGCCTTGCATTGTCCTGCTGTAGTGATGGACGGTCGTGCAACTTCACAGGTCATTTATCGATAAGTGCTTGCCATAATGGACTACATAAGAGCTTGGGATGATATTCGGCATTAATTGCACTTACCAAGCTGAAACCTTACTTATTCATAAATGACTGTACACTATTAGCTTCTCCACAGCGGTGATGTTTGTGTCGTTAACTGCAATGTTTGGTGGTTCACTGCATTTTCTAAGAATGTTCTTCCAGAATTAAACCGATTAAGTCACGGAGACACAGTAATTTGGATTCTGCGGAATCACCAGAGAGCTATTGATCAATTTTAGACTAAAATGCTCCTTACCTTTCATGATTGCAATATCAGTAATTAGGAATTGCGCCAGGGCTCGCTTAACGAGCACACTTTACTAACTTATTTATACATTACAGCACTAGCACTTAGCGCTGGATGTAGGTGCTGTGGTGCAATTCCCAGAACTTTGGAAACCTCCCTCGTATTTCTGGTTTTTTTGATTTGTTTGTAAGTGCTTTATCGCTAATATTCCCTGTTGACCCTTTGTTTATGTCTTGTTTTCTTCCCTTCCTAATTTAGCCCTTGCTATATTAACTAACCTGTAGTTGTTTTGTTTGAATATAATTCCTATAAAATATTTTTGGTATATCGACACATATTGTATAAAACACAAATTTACCAAGTTTTGGAGGACTGTTTTTATTTTGTAAAACTCACCTACCATCGTCTTGATGGAAAGTTTACAGATGAAAAGCAAGTATCAAGTATTAACACCAATTATGAAAAAGATCAATGCAGCCAGTAATGAACGAAGAAAATATGAGAATTTAATTAAAAAATTATTAAAAGATTTAAATGAAGCTAGAAGTAATTTAATGAAGTCACATCAGAAATTCTCATTACATGTTAAAGAATTAGTTGATAAAAAAACAACGATTGATAAAAGGTTTGTAATAATAATTGGACGAAAAAAAAATTGTCTTCAAAAAGAAAATTTCAACAATTTCATTGTAGTTTAAATAATAATATCAATAAGAAAAATGTTCAAATCAACAATAATCCCATCTCTAATAATAATAATGATGAGAATGGAATTGATAAGAATAAAGAAGACGTAAAGATTGTGGAAGAATCTAAAGTGGAAGAAGAGAAGAAAGTTGCAATTGTAACATCAACACCAATTAAAACAACAAATAATGTAGACAATCTGGAAATAATATCTGCTGCAGACATCTGTAATGATCAGAATAATATTTGTGAAGATATGGATATTTGTACAAATGACGATGAACAACAACTACATATAGATATTGTCGATCCAAATGATATTGATCAGATCTATAAGAAACGACCAAGTAAATCGTACGTTCCTGAATATATTTCACCGATAACGAATTACGAAAGGTGATACACGAGTTCTAATTCATTTCTTTATCATTAAAATATGTATTGAATTGTTTAGATATCAGCATGTTGACCCATATGGGATTATGTGTCCATATGAAGTAAATGGTTCATGTCGTGATTCTGATTGCAGTTTTAAACATTTTCTAAAGATTTAAGAAAATCGCAGCTATTTAATACACAAATCGAGAAAGCAAAAAGGGTAAATACAATTCCTTTTAGTATTCTTTTTTAATAATTTATTTTTTTACCATGCTTCTTTGTTTCTCTATTATGACTTTATAATTATTATAAAAAGTACAAAATGTGCCATTATTGTTACGTATTTATTTATATACGAGATTTTGATAACCAAAGTTTCTTTATTCTTGAAATAAAAACAAATTTCTTTTGCAAATGATTGGGTTTTTCACTCTGTACCTGCCCCATTATCCTACTTTCTACAGCTTTCCAGAGAGTTTGCGAATACTAATTGGAACACTCACTGGAAAACATCTTCACAGGATGGGGCTAGAAGACAGCCCAACCTGTCGAGGATGCGAAGAAGAGGACGAAACTGTGGAGCACGTGCTCTGTCACTGCCACAGGCTTGTCCAACTCCATAGATCCATGCTGGGGGGAAAACTGGCCTAGCATGGCCGACGTCGCCGGTGCCCCTCTAAGCTTGCTTCTGCAATACACGCAGAGGAGTGTTTTTTCTAATCCAGAATCCAGCTCCATTATCCTCATCCTGAAAGTCTGTATGTTTTCTTCTTGTTTGATAAGGTTGATATTGAAATAAAACCAAAGCAGAGACGATGCAAAATTACCGTTTATTAAAGGCCAAATTAATATCATAAAAATAAAAATAAATCACAACAATTATATACAAAAATCAATTTGTTTAATTTTTTTCTTCTTGTTTTCAATAATCTTGATAAAAAGATCCAGTCCTTGTATAATAGAGTCATCGAATTGAACAACAAACGGAATGTTGTACAATAATTTTTAAATAAATAACAAAATTACCAATTGATTTACACAAAAGGTAATATTAACTAAATAAATTATGCAATTCCGGTATAACATCTTTATTCTCTGATTTCTTTTGAATTCCTATTCTTGGTAAATCGTGAATTTTCACTTCTTTTTTAAACAACTGACCAACACTGCGTCCAATCAACTATCGAAAAAAAAAAGAATTACAATAACTAATCGGAGTAATTATTACACAAAATTCAACTTACCGTTCCGGTGATTTTTTTGAACAGATCCTTCTTAACTTTTTCCACTTTATTACCTTTACTTGTACTGCCGGAAATTCGTTCATCTAATTTTTGTAAATCAACAGGATTAACACCCGGTATTTGTTGCATAACACCTAAAACTTCCAAGAAACTAGGTCGTAACATTTCATACATTTGAGCACCTAATGTTAATAATGATCCTTGATTAGCTTCATGTTGTCCATGTAATGTTAATGCATTTAATATTGATGCCATAATATGTGCTGCCATTTCACCATTTAATGAATTATCAGATACTAATTGTCGTACAATTGGGCCAGTTAACATGGTTGCTTTCAATGATGCATTACTATCAATCCATGATAAGGCACCCAATACAGCCAATACAATTGATTGACAAGTCTTTTCACTACGTAATAATATTAAACCTAGATCGGATATAACTTCAGTTGTCATATTTGAACGTGTCGGGGGTGGTGTTGGTGAATCCATACTTAAATCTTCAGTCTCCATTGTTTCAGAATTTGTTTCTGGTGTTAAACCACCACCAACTAGTGCCACTTTTAATACCTCCAGATATTCACGTGTTAGGGCTCTGGTTAATATATCTTCTAAGACTTCCTGTGTATCAGCATTGTCTTCTTGGGCTTCACGATTTCTAAATTCAATCACTTGAATCCATTTAGCATGCAGTCTTGCCAACACTACAACAACAACACCATTTAAAAACTATTTGTTTCGATATTTTTATAAATACTTACTTATTGGCGAAATATGAGCAATAATTGGTAAAAGAACAACTTCATAGAATGGTGTAGGGCAAGAATAGATGAATGGTTTTAGAAAGACACGAATTATAGGTCGAATTCGATAATCCGGAATATACTGTAACAATAAAAATCATTATAAAATATAAATTATTTAAAGGAGAAAAATGGAAACAAACCTGTAAACAAGCTAGGACACTATTGATAATCGCTATTCCTAGATCAGGTAATGTATATAGATCTCTACCTAAAGATGGTCCAACTGATCCAATCATATGATAACAACTTTCATGTAAACCAAATAGAAATCGTTGCATTCGTTCTAATGGTGTTTGTATAATTGGTACATCACTTAATTCCGATGTAGAATGTCCAACTAAACCTAATAAATTCGATTTTTCACTTTCTAACATTGTTAAACAACCTTTATACGTGTCATGTATTAGATTTTGAGCTTCTGGTGTAAATAATTCATTAAATATACGTATTAATGATAATAGATCGGGTAATAATGGTACAACATGTGGTGCAGCTGGATTACGACAAACTGGATTTCCGGATTCCGTTAATGCAACAACAAAACCACCACGTGTTGCACGTTCCGGATCTTCTGGCCATGAACAACGTTTTATTGCACCCAATAATAAATTCACACAAAACACAATACTACTACGATTCCTGCCATGTATATCAATTATTGATGATGTTGCTGTTGTTGTTGTTGGTGGTGATGGTGACATTATTGGTGGTTTATTTAAACCAATAAAACTGATAAATTGAGCTGCACTTTTAAATGCACCAGATGATACAATTATTTGCCATTGTTCACTAGTTTCAGATAGTACTTCACGTACAAAATTACTTTGTCGATCATAATCACAAAAATGATTCGATATCAATAATAATGCTTCTTGTAATGTAACTTTCTCCAATGTACTTAAACCAGCTGGACTGGTAGGTCTTGATAAATTCTCAACAGTTGCACGTATTTGATCGAATACAGGTAATAACAATAATGGATATTTATTGCCAATTTTTACCATTAATGATGCAGCATGTCGACGAACATTTTTCACAGCTCTAGAACGTGCCTCTTTCGTTTGTCCCTCTGGTGTGTACATTAATGTTGAAAAGATCTTATCAAGAACTTGTGGTAGCAATGCAGCACCTGAAGCTGCCACAGAATTGGCTAAAACAAAAACAAACCAAATAATCAAAAAATCCAACTTTTTGTAATATTAAACACTAACCAGTCGGTGCCATCTGTCCTGTTGACATACTTAAAAATACAAATAACGCCGAAATACAAGTCAATAAAGTCGAAAGAATCAATGGATCAACCGGTTGATAAGCTAGACAAAGTTGTAATAATCGTAGACCAGAAGTGATTGATGGTCTTTCTTGAGCTTGTAATACACGACTTAAAATACTTTCAAGAAATGTTGATAAGGCCTCCCATTCTTGATATAATGGATCTGATAGAATTAAACCAGATTGTAAATTAGGAACTTGTAAACATTTCATTAACCATTGTTCAACATAATTGAATGTAACTAATGGTGCAACAACAGTAGCTTGTCGGAATGAATCCAAAAAATCGGAACGACATCGATAGAAATATGCTGAGAATTCTTCTTCACTATCAAAATCAATTTTTGCATATGCAGCTGATGCACTCAATTCATTCGGTTGTGTTTTCATTGATGGATAATTGAATTTGACAATTTTCGGTGCAGTACATTGCACCCATTGTGGTATATATGATATAAAAACTGGATCACGTGATATATGTTCATGTTTCAACATACTATTCCATAATGGATTGGCTAGATGGGCTAATGTTAAACTCTGATGACTACTAAATGCTAAGATTGCTTCCAAGAATGCTGAGAAATTATTTGGACGTGTTACATTATCTTTACCCCATAAGATGCATAATTGTGTTGATAAACCACCAAGTACTTGAATTAGTTTCTTCTTAAATAAATAATATTGTTCTTCAAGTATAGCACCAGGATTCTTGGATGCTGATACTAAACATTGTATTGGTTCATCACTAAATAATAATAATAATGGTTTTCGTTCATCAATTTTCCCTTTACGATTAACTATCTGTGATAAACATTCAGCTGTTGCATATTGAAATACTTGATCATTCAATAGTAAACATAAAATTTGTAATAATCGTCCATTTTGTGCCATTATATGTGCCATTGATACCCATTCAACAAAACCAGTCAATGTTAATAATACAACTTGGACAACACGTCCATGTGCTTGTGCTTTTGTTGTATTATTCGTATCATTACATATACGAAATTGATTAACATGTAATTCAATTAAACGTAAGAAAAAATCAAATATAACTGCCATATTTGCTGTTAATGCATGATAGATATCTTTACGTCGTTGATTTGATTCTAATGTTTGTAATAATGCAACATCTTCAACTAAACGTAAAAATACAAGTAATACCAATTCAGTTTGGATTTCACCACATGAACATGCTTCCGATAATTCGGATAATAGACCGGGCCATTGTTGGGGCCATTCACGTTTCACCATTTCAACAATTACACGACTTAAAGCATCCTTCATATGGGGCTCTTCACTAACACCACCAGCTGCCAGTAATTTCATTGCATTCTCCTAATAATAACAACAATAACACTTATTACATTAAGACAATGGTAGGAATTGTAGGATTTACCTTGATGAAGATCTTTTCTTGTTGTGAAATCTGTGTCCAACGGTATTTCACGGTATGTTCCATTAATTGTAAACCGAAATGTCTTGAAATTAATGAATGTTGTGTACCAGCAGCCAAATACAGACCAGCTTCAGCACATAATGGTGATGTTTCTTTGAAACTTTCGCATGCATTATAGGCTTTTAAACGGTCAGTTTGTGATGCACCAGTACTCATTGTTAATTCAACAGCCCTTGCTAAATCAGCAGCTAAGGCTGCTACATCCGGTCCAGACATTTTTCAATCACTTGACAATTTGTTTTATCTAAAAATTAATAAAAACACAACTTGTCACATGGCACATGGCTACTCGGTTCTAATCAAACAGCATGGTGTAATAGTTTTAGGAAATTTTGCAATATTGATTAAATTATTTCTTAACAAAACTAATTAAAAAACAATAAAATCAATGAATTTCTATAAAATTACCTTAAATTCGATCACATTCAATGCATATCTTTATGGAATATCACTGAATTTTTTTTCTCCGAATTAAATTACTCTTTTCAGGTTGCGCCGGCCATTGGCCCTCTAGTGACCAAACCACGAACTAAACTACAAAACAGGTTTCTCTCAATCGATAATTAATTGAAAAAACCGATCTAAAAATATTTACAAACAACAAAATTGATATAATTGCGAATCAATTAATGTAAATTATCGAAAATTAACAATTTATACAGAATTAATAATTATTTATCCGGAATTTGGCGCTTTGTTGACACAACTGAACTACACCAGCGACCTCTTTAACAAACACAAGTGTTGGTGTTTTGATTATCACCTCTAGGTTTCTTTCTCTTTTATATTCGACTACCGATACAACTATCTCTCTTGTAACTAACCGTCACTGACTGCGTGACCTTGTAGTTACACGTGCAATAGAGATAGTATATTTGAGTTGTTATGTTGTATAAAAAGAGAGATAATCAAGAGTATGTCGATATTGCTACTGGCTTGATAAAAGACGTCATTGCTGTCAGTTTTTGTGTTTTGAGGTTAAGTTGATAAGATATTTTTTAAATTTTTCCAAAAAAATATGAATTTTTTGAGTTATATTCGTGACCAAAGTGAACGTTTACAATCACAGGAGTATATAGATATTTTATGGAACGAAATCGAGAATAATCAAGTCGAAAATGATCTACCGATAACACTACAACAACAATACAATGACCATTTACCAGTATTATTGGAACAATTTTTCGAATTTGCTCTACAAAAATTAGATACTGAAACACAAATATTTGATGATATTGATAATGAATTGAATCGATATTTATTAGTATTATTATATTATTGTTTGAAGAAATCCAATGAAACAATTTCCAATAATTGTATACAATATGTATGTGAAATTTATTTAACATTATTAACAACAAATTTAAATGAAGAATTTTTCAAAGATAATCTCTATCGTAATGTAATGATTACATTGGAAACAATAATTGAATCATCAATTGGTGACCGGAGTCATTACAATTTAATCAATAAATTACAACACTTCCTATCAAAATCTAAATTGAATTCGAATAATTTACAATTAACTTGTGGCACACTTGTTCATGTAATTTTCATTAAAACCAAAGATATTGTTGTTGATTTCAATTTAGGTAATTTATTGTTTTGGTTTTAACGGACGAAATTTTACAAAGTTTTCTCGTTTTAGATTCACCAACTCATTCAATATCTCATAGGGCTCTACTTTGTTTAAAAACGTTAGTTATCAATGAAACATTACCATCGAAACGATCTATTGTTATCACGTATTTATTTAATGGTTTACGTAAATGTGATTCAGTACATTTAACACCACATATTCTAAATACCGTTCAAACAAATTTCAATAATTTATTAAAAGATTTACAATCAATTTTCAAACAAGACGACTATGCAACATTCATGTCTGCATTTATTCATGTTTGGAAACATTCAGATTTTATTTATTATAAGGTTTGGACCAAGATTTTCTTTTTAATTTGTGAAATTACAAATTTGGACTATTTTTTAGGAAGCTGTTATGATTATGAATAATTTAAAAGAGAAATATTATCGAGTATTAATTGATACATTAAATCAAATGATCAATTCAACAGTAACACATAAAAATCTATTTCATTTAACTGTTGCAATCATTAGAAATCCAGCGAAGTCGACAAGTTTAGAGAAAATTAAAATAACTAATGAAATTTTAATAAGAAATCTATTATTGAATTGTTTATCGACTAAACTCGAAATATCGAATGCTGCAATTGGGGCATTATCTGAATTATTAATATCACCAGATCTACATAAAGACTATATCCTAACACCTGCAAAAGTATGAATTTATTTATATATTTTTGCAGTTTGAATAATTGTAGTTTTTTTTGTTTTAGAATATTTTCAACAATCAAGATCCAACATTACCGAATACTGCGACAATTCTGCGCGGTTTTAAATCATTGATTAATAAAAAATGGACAAATAAATCACGTAATAAACCGATATTTGGTATAATAATAACAATAATGTTATTAAGTAATAATGATTATACAAATTTATATTATGAAATATTGGATTTATTAAGTGATGAAATGACACCATACGAAATCAAATCATTTCTATCACGTCTATTTGAAGTATATATTGATCTATATGAACGTAATTTCTATAAAAGTTCCATACAAATCTTGAAAATTATCTTCAAAATGACATTACATCCAATGGCATCATCAACAGATTTTGTTAAAGTAATTCACATAATAATTTTTTGATATTACGATTGATGATAATAATTTATAATATAATTTCAGCATTTATATACATCGATGATATTTCCACCGATTTCGAAAAATCGTCGAATTGAAAATCGGGTCTTTATTGAACCGATTATTAGTGTGAATTTTAATTTTAAGGAATTTTTTCAAAAATGCCACACATTAAGTTTGATTAAGTAACACGTTTTTTTTTTTAATTAATATTCTTTAATTATACAAATTTATTGACCTTTTTTTTTGTTTTTAGAAAAGAACATGTAATAAAATTAATCGGAAATATTTCAACAACAAGTGAATCAAATTTAAAACTGGTTTGTGCTATAATTCCACTAACTAATTTCAATAATTTATCAATGATTGCAGATTATGTTAATGACAATTTCACAAATGTAAGTCTTTTTTTTTAAGAAACTGGATTCTCACGCTTCATATTTAATGATTCATTTTTGCATGAGTCAAGGTGAATGAAAATCAAAAGGATGAACAGTTCGTTGACACGTACCATGAACTTGTCATTGCCAGTAATGATCTGGTAAAATGCATAAAAGTAGAACTTTGTTTCATTTTATGAATGAACGTTTCACAATTGGAAAATGAATCGTTTAACATGAAACGTGAAAACTCCGCTTGATATCAGTTGTAACTGTTTTTATATGTTTTTTCTTATCTCCAATGTTTATTTTTTGTAATTTATGAATCATAACAGTCACAGTTCATGTATAAGTTATCAGTAATCATGGTAAAAGTTTCGATTACTTCTCCTCTACCTCATAATCCGATCAAACATCAGTGCAGTGATAACGGTGATAAGAATAATATCAGTATTTGAATTACTAACATTTGTTGACCAGGGCCGGACTAGAAGCTTGACTATTAGTGCAACTACCTATTGTCACAGACCACCATCCATTCAAAAGACTACTAGTGACCCTCCAAAACCAAGTTGGTCTCGAGGGAAATCTACTAACCCGCTGTCAAGTCCGGCCCTTGATAACAGATAGATTTAAAAGACTACCAGTGGCTCCTACAATCAAGTTAGTCCCGGGAGAGATCTCCCGATACCATCCACCATATCTAATCCGGTCCTGTGACTGACTTAGCGACCGTCTTAGCATTATTGCTAGCTATACCACGTGAAGTTGCTAAGGCGTTAATTGGCAACTTGTACAGAATACTATTGAATGTAGATGGCCTATGGAGGCTTTTTGGTGGAATAATTCCATGTCCACTAGCTTCTCTCCTTAGTAATCTAACCGTTATTCTCTTTTTGCAGTTATGTAACAATCCAAATTTGCATTATTATCTCGATATTTATAATAAGATGTTAAATAAAAATTCTGCAACACATGATTTACAACAACTATTAAGAAATAACGAGATTCTGGTATATTTTCTTAAACATCATTTATTACAACAAAATTTCCATTGTAATGCTGTAGCCAATGCATTCTCTTTATTGAAGAGTCTTGGAAATGTTACGAATTTAACTGAAGATTTTCATCGTTTTAAAATTGTAAGTTTTTTAGCAAAAAATTACAAAAATATTCTAAAAAAAATTGTTACAGGAATACGATATAAAACTTGGTATTGCTTTAGAACAACAAACTGATTATTTACCAATTTATTATTATAGTCAATTGGTATTATTTGGATATCAAATACCTAATAATAATAATTTAACAACAATACAGAATTTTCTGGAAACTTGCAGAACAAATGACCAATTTATAAGTAATTTTCTAATTTTTTTCCAATCAATTCTTCTTCTAAAATAATTCTTTTAGGGTCACCTGAATTTAATCCAAAAATTTGGATTGGTTCCCTACTGCTTTTTACAAATATTTCAATAGTAAAACAAAATTTCGTTGATACGAGTTTAAATTATCTACAACATGCTTTAAATTCATCGATAACATCAGTAAAATTGGCGGCAATTAATATGTATTTTGATTTATGTAATATGTAAGTGATTCCTTTCATTATTATTATTATTATTATTATTGCTAATTGTAATTTAATTTTTCAAGGGTTACTCACAATTTTGAAGATTTAATTCGATTTATTTTCAAACAATTAATTAGTAATGATGATGAATTTAAACGGACTTGTTTAATGAAAATCGATCGTTTAATACGTGATGATTATTTAAAATTAGAATTAGGACAATATATAGTTTTCGTTTGTATATTGGGTGATAGACAGAATGATTTAGGTGATTATTTAAATCAATTATTAAGTGAACATTTTTATATGTCGAATACTGGTTTGATTGCTAAATTTTTTGTACCACTTCTTGTCCATATCAATGGATATCAGGTAATTATTCCATTTTATCTAAAAAAAAAGTCATTTGAATGAAAGAGATCAATCGCAGTGATTCAGTCCACATGGACTTGGGTATTCTGTTCGTAGGCGTTGTCTACAAGTATATCCAAATAAAAGTGTGGCCTTGAGGAGCACGAGAGTAAAAGAAACGATACACTTCGACTAATGTGTCAGAGATTGCCAATACCTGTCATTTTTTTTCCTCTCGTGCTCCTCAAGACCACACTTTTATTGGGATATAGCTGTATACTTATCTACTATTGGTCGAGTCTTTCCATTGTCAATTGGAAGTCCACGAGTACTTACTGGCAGAATACCGGTCGAAGTACTCCATAGTATTTGGGACGTATGTCTGTTCCTCAAAATTATAGAATTTCTTTCAGATGACTGTATAAAACATGACTTAATTTTTGCTTTTTTTACAGAAACACTCTATTTATCAATTGAACTCAAATGATTGTGCCTCAGTACAAATTGTAGCTAATCGTATATCAGATCGTCGTAAAGTTTATAATTTACTGTTTACTGGATTACCAATAAAATTACGTTTCAATATAGTTTATACGATTTCAATCAATATTTTGGGTGATTTTTATAATTATTTTATTAATTAATTAGATTTTTAACTTTTTTGTTTTCTTTTAAAGAGAAAGTAGTTAATAATGAAATCAAATTTGGTGATGGTTACTGGAATATGATAAAAGATTCAATATTTATTATCAAATTGTTATCAAATAATCATGAATCGAATGAGGAGTTTTATAAAAAAGTTATCAATAAGATTTCTAAATATTTGCTACAGAGGACGGAATATTCAGAAAAGGCTCGATTTCAAGTAAATTATTGAATTGTCGATTAATTTTTCACTATTAATGATTTTTCTGTGTTGTTGTTACAGGAATTTCACAAGGAAGTTGTAACAACAACAATAATTTTACAGAAATTATTGTTCTTCAATGATAGTGAGAATGTACAGAAACATATCAGACTACCATTATTCGATGCAATTATGCATTGGACTGATTATTTAATGGGAGATGTAAGTTACTATTCTACTCCTATTATTTTTCCAAAATTTTCGATAATTTTTTTTGATAATAATATTTCTAGTTGTGTCACATAATACACGAAGAAAGAAATAAAGAAATCATCAATTTATATACGAAAACAAATACATTCTATCAAACAAATGTCCACAATTTGAAACCTCATGAGAACATTTGAAAATAATAATAATTCTCCAAATGTTTAATTGTGATTTCCTCCTTTCATTAACATAGTTTGGTGAAATTGGTTAATTTGACGCGTGTAATTGAAAGGTAGTCGGTTATTACGAGTACATTTATTTGGTCCTTTTATATCCTTTATGAGTGGTTTTTAAATTTTAAAAACATCTCCATGAGAACTATATGTGAACGTATGTCGTAGTTTGTTTCTTATACAAAATATTCTTGTAGGTATGCAACTAATAATACTGCCGGCATGTATTTATAGTTGTCATACTAAACAGGATTTTTGTTTGTTTTTATATTTTTTAAACGGAAAGAGGGGCGCTTATCAATTATTTTTCAATTTACTTCAAAAATTATCACTACTTTTAACTTTGTATATAAAATTTATTATAATTTGTTTTTATAGTAAATTGTTTATAAAATTTTCAAATAATTATCATCAAATTGTTTATGCCTGATGAATTTATATCAAAAAAACGGTTTAAAAAAGATGAAACAATAAGGAAAAATGAAACAATGGATTGTTTTGATGGGATTCGAGTAATTTCGACGCCCATGAACCATATAGCGTCTTGATCCTGCGCCTAATTATTAGCAATGGATACTAGATTTTCGTCAATTTTATCATTTGTTTCCAATTCATTTCGATTGTTTTTTTTTTCGTTTCTCTCTTTCTCTCTCTGTCAATGAATTTCAATTGTTTAAATCGGGTATAAGGGTGGGGAAAAAACGTTAATCAACAATATAAATCAAAGGGGTTGAATAAAGATATAATTTTCCCGCTCCATATCTATGTGTATGTATTAGTAGAATATGTGTATGTATTAGTGTATTAGTGTATCTGTATACACAAACCAAGTCATTCATCTTTATTGTGTAACTAGGAATATTATTGGATATCAAAAGAAACGTAACAAAATCGAAACGAAATCATATGATTGGTTGATTTTTTGCGGTAAATTCAAAATGATCCAATGAAAAGTTGTGAATAGTGCCTATGCTCTCCAGTACACCGCATAAGTGGCGTGGGGTCCAAATACGAAGCCGTGTTACACTGTAGTTTCAAGCTTGTATCAGGTAAGAAATTTTTTTAAATATATTTCGCATATAGATATTGTCATTAATTTATAATTTATTAATTAAATAGATTTATTGTTTTTTATTCGATTGAACAAACAATTCGTTTTATAAACATTTTCATAAGGAAAGAAAATGTTAAAAATGATCAAATTGTCGTTGCCTGTGTATATAACGGACAGCAAATGGCTGCCATAAGGTTTGCATTGGTATAAACGACAGCTATAGAAAAACATTTTTTTCGATATTCTACAATCGTTCAATTTTGATGAGGGATTTTTTTTTAAAACGTAATTTTTTTTCGAATTTTTTACAATTTTTTCCACCCACCTCCGATACGTAGTTTTTTAATTATTTATTGTTTTTTGTTGGCTGGCTTTGTGTTCATATAGAATACACTAGCTACAGCAGCGTATATACGGACTCCATTTGTACAATGTATATTCCCTAATACACAATGTATTGTTTACATACTATATTACTATATAGGTCCATACGGTAGTTTTTCTAAATGAATTTTCCACAATTTTTATTGATTTTTAATGAAATTCTCATTATACTAGGACCCTTTGGCGCCTTTTTAATGCGACTTTTATTGATGACGTAAGCAATCAAGGCGGCTTTATCGTTCTTATTTGGATTTCAACTGTTTTGCCGCCATTTCAAAAATGTGTACACCCCACAACCAGTTACCTAAAGGGGGGTATTATTAACGATACCCACCCCAAACCCCCCCTAACTATTACACAAAATCAACCCTAATTTTTCCTATATACATTAAAATTGACGCATTTTTCAAGGTTATTTAAGGTCACAGTTTGATTACGTCTTTCGTTGTTTTTCTAATAAAACATTCAAATTTTTTATTTTTTTTTTGGTACAAAACAAATTTGTTATTTTTAATTATTATTGTTTATTTAAAAAAAAAAACTGGTTGCTATATTGTTGTTCCAGGTGAGTAGATTATTAGGTGGTGGTTTTTATTAACGAAACCACCAATTAGGTCAAAAATGACCCTCGTACTAAAATGGCGGGAATAAATCCCAATCTAGTTTCTGATTTATGCGTTCCTATCATCTGTACGGTACGGTATGCACGTAAAACCGTAAATTCTCCCCCGGTATTTGCCATTATTGTTGAACAAAATTGGCGGGAATTATATTTTTCCTCTTTGTTGTTCTTTTTCTGGATTAAAATGCGGAAGAGGTAAACACAACACAACAAAACCGCTCCTACTGTTTTCATATTAATTTATTTACAAGTCGTAGGTATTACCGAATTTGTTTCGATTTTTCCTCTACTAACTCCGGGGGGGTAAGTTTCGGTGATGTTAGTAGGAGAAATTCGAGATTTTTCGAGACACGTTTCTTTTTTTTGTTGTTGTTGTTGTTGGTGGTGTACGTGGAGGCTGAGGACGACAACGACGTCGTCGCCATCGACGTCTACGTCTAGAACGACGATCGGTTAATATTGGGGGAACGGCTGACTCTGATGATGAGGCGTCGTGTGAGTTAATTGTGGGGTCGCGGGCGGTGGTGACGGCGAACCTGGGAGCTTTCGCGTCCGTCTTATCGACCGGTCGACACTGTTGCCATCACGATTGACAAAAAAGTTGACAAATCCAAAATTTTTAAACTTTTGGAAAAAAATAAAAATTAACAAAGAAAGACAAATGTTTTTATAATTTTTTCAAATTCTGTAATTTTTTTACGTATTTTTTTTGTTTAATTTTCTTGAACAAAGCTTTTCGGAATTTCAAAAATTTCTTTGACAATTCGTTTCGAACAATTTCTTTTATTGGGTAAAGGCAGATGTTTGAAAAAAGCGCGAATTAAAAGAAGTTTCATGACGAGCTGGCAACGATGTTGGCTGTGTTTTTTTTATTTTTCAGCGGGGCCAGAGGAATGGATGCCGGCGCAAGTTTCTATTAATGCCGCTGCGTGTGAGGGCGCTGATGTCGTGCCGGTATTGGCGTCCCTCACTTGTTTTTTCCGTGTTGCCAGATTTCGTGGAGCAGTTGCCGCGTTCGGTTCTGTTGTATTAGGTGGTTTGTTTTAATTGTGCGATTCGTTTTTAAATTGTTTCCTAAAAAAAAAAAACGAGAAAAAAACTGTTGTATATTTAATGTGTAATTGTTGAATTGAATTTTATAAGAAAATTGTGAATTAGAAGCTTTGCTTTGCGTGTGTGCGTGTGTGAATGTGGATGTGTGCAAACGTGCGAGGGTTGTTTCATTGTTCGTTAGTACGGTGAATTTTGTACACGGTCTGTGGATGGTGGGCTAACAAGAGAGGAACTAGCGCCATGTCAGAACAGCACCGCGGCGCCTGGGGTGTAAGAGACGACGGAATGTGGTGGCCGGGGGCGGCGATTGCCGCCGATCAACAAACTATCCACCATCAACATTTATTACATCAACAACAGATGCAACAACAACCACAACAGCCACATGATGCTATTGTTGCTAGTAGTGCTAGTTCTGCAACCACCCACCAGCTGTTTTCTTACAAGATGGCCAGTAGTTTCCAGAATCCCGCCACTACAGCGGCTAACGTCACGACGTCGCCGTCGGCAGGCGTTTGCGGATATGATTATAGGTTGGGTGGCGGCGCACCAACTAACGCACCACCACCACCAACACAATGGTGGTATCCTCCAACGGCTGATAATTCAATGCACAATCAAATGCAAAATATGCAGCAACACCAACAACAACAACAATCTCAACAACAGCCTCAGCAACAACAAAACATGCCACCTGTACAGACTCCCCCTCCCTCGGTATGTAAGCTGTACCCTCTCGTCTAAAATCCATCCGCCTACCTGTCTTCTGACCCTCGACCACTGTGCACCCGGCAACGATCTTTTTTTCTTCTTCCTTTCTTTGCATCGTAATTCTGGACTACCTTCTTTTTGAGTGAAATATTTTCAATTTTTCTTTATAACGTTGGCAACATGGCAATTTGGCAAATACAGAACACACATAGGGTAGTTAATTTGTGAAATTGACAAATTTAATCTCATTTAAATTAATCATTTTCTTTTATCCGCACTGTTATTCCATCCAATAATAGACAATTCTAGAAATCACATCCTATTGGAAAGCTGCAGAGTTATGTTAAAATAAGGAAAAATAATAGGTTTAATTTTGAAAATAATGATCGGAAATTAATTTATACAATTTCAAGATTTCGCAATTAAATTAAACCTTGAACCTTTTCTCGAAATTATGTTTCCCGGTAAAGTCGTGAATGTCTGTGAAGTAATTTTATAAGAGAATGAATTTGAATACAGTTTCTAAAAAAACCCAATGTAATTCTCTTATAGTTTTGTTAATATTTGAAACGTTGTGAATTTAAACAATTGGGCTATCTCTTCAGGAAGTTGTCGATTTGTTCTCTGTCGGTGTCCTCACTTTTGCTAATAATATCAACTATCGTTTACAAATTGAATTATTACCATAGTTGTGTTATCGTCGTTAACTGAACGATAAAGCTTTGTTGTAAGTTTGTTAGTTTCTACATTAAAGCCCTAATCGTGGGGTCATAACAGATCACATTGCTAGAGGTCAAGACAGGTGGTCTTGGTCGATAGGTGCGCCTGCAACCAACATAATTATTATTACATTCAACTCTTTTTTTTTTGTTTTAATTAATCAAACCTTCAAAAATGTGTTTCGATCCATTAATTATTTTAAATATGCGTTGTGTTGTTTCAGCAGCAAACAGACGCTCAAGTGAGACAAGACGAAGTGCAAAGGCAACAGGAAGCCCAGCGACAGCACCAAGAAGCACATAGGCATCATCAAGAAGCCCAAAGGCAACATCAAGAAGCCCAGAGGCATCATCAAGAAGCCCAAAGGCAACATCACCAGGAAGTTCAGAGACAACAAGTAGAGGCCCAACAAGCGGCTATTCAACAACACCATCAAGCACTTGCCGAAGCGCAAGCGCGTCAACAATTACATCAACAACAACAACAATTACAACAACAGCAATTGCATCAACAACAGTTGCATCAACAGCAGCAGCAACAACACCACCAACAAAACAATCACCACCACCCACAACACCAGCAGCATCAGCAGGTGACGACAGTATTAACGACAAATCAAATCAAAGGCAGAATGCCGCGTGGTAAAGCTGATTCTAGGCCAAGGGGCCGTATGACGGCCTATGCTTTCTTTGTACAAACTTGTAGAGAAGAACACAAAAAGAAACATCCAGAAGAGAATGTGGTCTTTGCTGAATTTTCCAAAAAATGCGCCGAAAGGTGGAAGGTAAGTCGGAAAAGACAAACACATAAAAACCCATAAAAGAAAGTAAACAGTTAGCGGGAAAAAAAGAATGGAAACAAATTGTTTCAATTTTATTTTTGACTCATTCATGAAATTTTATTATTATTATTATTCATTTGTGAAAAATCTTGCGCAAGCTCCTAATTTTATATTTAGCCTAGGGCCAATATAGAAGTTTTTTTTTCTCTTCTGTCGACATTACCCGTTCGGCCAGTAATTTAATGACCATGAGACTTATGCCAATAACCTTTGAGATTGCGAAGAAAGGACCAGAAAAAATATAGGCGTTTCTGGTTTGGTTTAAGAATTTTTCGTATTCATTGTTTTCCATATAAATTATTAATTAACAAACTCAAGGAAAAAACTTTTAAAGATAAACCGAAGATATTAATAAATGGAAACAGTTCAGTTTTCTTTATATACATTTTTTTCCTTCCATTGGGAAGAACAAAGATTGAACCGGATGGTCATTTAATCGAAATGAATTTTGAAGTTCCTCGTGTAAAATATCTATTGAAACTTTAATGTTTGGAGAATTGGAAAAGAGCACATGTTGGCCGAAAAGTTTTTGTTTGTAATTCTGTTCAAGTTCTTTTACCAAGTTGAAAATTGTTGATTTTTCTTTTATTAGATCTACTTCGAAAATGCCAAATTGGACAAAACTAGTTTAATTTAATTCGATTTAATGTGAAACATTAATTAAACATTATTACTGTTAATGGAGTATCATAAAAATATGAACTATTTATTCTCTCTCTTTAGATTTTATCATAAAGATATTGAAGGTTTATTCAGTATTATTGGTTCTTGTAATTTGAAATTTTGATAAGAGGGCCCGAGTGTTTTCCAAGTACAATTTCAATTATATTTCGGCTGTATAATAGAAGTCGTGGCCCACCAATTCTCCTCTAATAAAGACGCAAATAAGTGAATCAATAAGGCCGATTGCCGTAGCAGCGCCCGGCGTAATTTCCCGCAGCCGCCACCGCTACTGCCGCCTCCTCCACCACGTCGACTAGTGAGTGAGTCAACGTTGTCCGGGGATTTAATTTTCAATATTTGATTTTTTTTTGCCTGTCGTATCATTTGTTGGGTTTTGAAATTATCCAAATTTTGTGGTGGAAAAAATAGATTTCCTATTAATTTTTACCGCGAACACACCACACAAGATCCGAAAGAAATAAAGAGGAGGTGGAGGAGCAGCACAAAAACTCAATGAGAAAGATAGATAGATATGGCGACGACGGCCTCTGGCCATACCACACTATACCATCATCTCGTTTTCTTGACGAAGGCAAACAGGTTTCGGGGTCTACATCTGCGGTGTGGCCAACCAACAACAACTAGCCTGGGCCAAGAGACAGCCTCCTGGATCCCGACATAAGAGCATTGTTGCCAAGTATAATATACATACATATAGACGAACGGTTTGGACAATTTTAAATATTCAAATCTCGGTCTGGAATTCGCCAAAAAGAGGGATTGATTTATTTTCAAACGGTCTACCCGGACATTTTTTTCTCTCCCGTCCCGAAGTTCTAGAAAACATCGTCTTCTAGAAAAAGAACCTTCTTAATGATTATACGATAATAGATACGGGATTCGAAGAAACTTATCGTTTAATAATTTTAATAAATTTTTGGATTTTTTTTTTTGTAAATCGTAATTTTAAGATTTATATCGAGAGACGAAATTATAAAGGCGTACATATGGATTTTACGCAAGCGCCGCTTTATATTGCAAGACTGAAAATCAATGGTGATGTGGGGGATGGGGAAAAGGGTGAATTCGTAGAGGGGTACATGAACCCTTTCCCTTCACGTACACTTCCATTAGTTTTCCAACATCCTATCAAAAATTTAATACAAGGAATGAGATAAAACGAGTACTACTGGCTGGGCTGGCTAGCTATCTAACAATTTCCAAGTTTTTTTATCAAATCGGATATCCGAAAATGAAATAAATGAAGGATTTTTCGATGAGATAATTTCATAGAGAGAGGAGGGCAAGAAAGTAGGCCAAAAAAATCATTCATTACTATTATTACTATTATTATGATTATCAAATGAATTGAAACAATTTGAACTATTATGAATGGAAAATTATTAAGCGTAATCTATTTTTTTTTAATAGACAATGTTGGATAAGGAAAAGAAACGTTTCCATGAAATGGCTGAAAATGATAAGAAACGATATGATGATGAAATGAAGAATTATACTCCACCAAAAGGTGAAAAACAACGTGGCAAGAAAAGGAAACAAATCAAAGATCCTAATGCACCAAAACGTTCATTGTAAGTTGAGTTGTGTGTTGGTTTTTTTTTTCTCTTCACTTCCTCCTCTGTTATATAGTTTAACACAAAACCCCAAGCACAGTTTGATCTGTCGGCAGCTTTTTTCTACCGGTAGTTGTACGATTATAAAGGCTGTGCTATAAAACTTGGAAAATTGTTGTCAAGATTTATTATTTGCCGAAATAAATCTACATCAATTCTCAAACATTTTATTAATTGATTAGAGAATCGAGTTTATTAACAAATTGTCTTTTTATTTATTTAAAGATCAGCATTCTTCTGGTTCAGTAATGATGAACGTGGTAAAGTTAAGGGCCAAAATCCTGAATATGGTGTTGGTGATATTGCTAAAGAATTAGGCCGACGATGGGCAGATGCTGAGCCTGAAGTTAAAAGTAAATATGAAGCTATGGCCGATAGAGATAAAGCTCGTTATGAGAAGGTAATTTTTTTTGTTTTCTCCTAATTATCGCAATTATTTTATGTAATTTTTTTTTTTTTTTTTGAAAATAGGAAATGACTGCTTATAAGAAACGATTGAATCCTGGTTTGAATCCACCACAACAGCATCAACCACCGCCACAGGCAGCCCCCGTACCTGATCATGATGATGGTGAAGATGATGATGATGATGTTGATGAAGATGAGGATGAGTAAATATATATGCGTTCAATTTGGTTTTTTTTATTATCTACATTCGTTACCTCGTCATGAAGTATATAAAAAAAATCATCATTCATTCCTTTTAATGATTGTACATAATGCATATTAGCAGTGTCCTCGTGTTCTCATTTAATAGTAATCTTTTTTTTTTATTAATTAATTATTATTTTTAATTACATAAGTTTTTGACAGAAAGTTATATCTGCGTCAGATAATATTATTATTATTATTATTATTGATATAAATAAATAATAATTGGTGAGAGTCAAAGAGAAGAAGAGTACTTACAAACTATCCAGTGTGAGTGATTCAAATGAAGACGAAATAACAAATTGTCCTCTTATGGGGTTTATAGATACACACCTTCTCTCTCACTATCTCAATTTTTCATTCTTTTTACTTTAAAAGTGTTTTTTTTTTTTAAGTGTCTCTCCCCCAAGTTTTTTTCTCCTGTTTCTGGAAGTTTTTCTAAACGGGTCAAAATTGCTTTCGTTTTTCTGTTTTCTTTGTAAAAAAACAAACAGCAGCAAATCTCATCGCCTCTGTTGCCTTGTTCGGTAGCAATTTTACATTTTGCAAGAATAGAAGAAAAAACCTTTGTTTCTCTTATTAGTTGTGTGTAAGTCAGATTGGTAAAACTTGGAAAAAATAATTATTCTTAAATGGAAAATAATGTAAAATTGTTATTGAAAATTTTGGATTGTAAGCAACAAAATACTAGTTTTTTTTGTGGTCGATTGTTTTACAGGCTGGTTCTCTAATAAAATTGTTATTTACAATCTAAAACATAAATATCAAATATATTGCTGAGAGTATATAATTTTGCTGTCCTGGTAACTTATTTATGTTGTGTAGATTTTAAGTTGTAAGTATCTCTTAATGTAATAATAATAATGTAAAATCTATGCCCTTGTCTCAAGAGTCCTCCCTGTTTTCCTCCCGTTCCCGTTTAACTTGTTCGCCCTATTTACCTACCCCCCTTTTTGAGCCCTAAATATTATAAACAGAGCAGACTATTTTTATTATCATTTAAATTGCTAAATAAATAGTTATGTGTTAACCAAAGTGCGCTGTAATACACACTGTTTTTTAGACTGCCTCCAAGTGTACATTAAAAAATAAAGCGGAAAATATGAAGAAAAAAAAATAATAAGAGAAAAATAAGTCAACTAACTAACGGACAATACATATATGAGATGGTGTGTGGAGTTTTCAGTTTTTTAAATATTTAAATAATTGTTAAGTTGTGGCAGTTTGTATTTTTTTCCTCTCTTATTCTCTATTAATTTTACGTTCGACTTTTCTTTTTTTTTAATAAATCGATCTGTTATAAGAATATTGTAAAGTTTCCATTTGTAATAAGAGTACACTAAATAGTGTTATCAATTAAGGCAAAAAAAATGTGTAAAGTGTGACTAGTGAAATGTTAACGTCCGTACAGGTTTTTTTTGATTCAAGACACAATCAATTTTTGGTTTCGTTCATTATTGGCGACTCAAATTAATTTCGTTTTTAAAAAATTAACAAAAAACATGGAAACATTTCACTATTCACACTACAAACGGAAACAACAACAACAACAAAAAACATTTTGCTCTGTGTTATTTTAGGGAGAGAAATAGAAAAAAGTGTTTGTTTTTTATATCTAATAGGAATAACTAAAAAAAAATCAATAAAATTTTCAGTAAAAGTGTAACTCAGGATTATTTTTTATTTAATTCTCTTAATACATTTATAGCATTGTACAAAAAGTGTCTCTTCTTCCCTTATCCTGTCCTGAAAAATTTTCGAATACGGTCCTGTTGCTTTGCGCTCCGTTGCAAAAATCAGAATGACGAATCAAGACGGCCGGTACATTAATATAACAACAACAAAAACAAATGAATTTTTGACAGTTTTTTTTTGCCCTCATTCAATTGTTTTTACTGTCAAAAAGTCTCGAATATTCTACTGGTGGTAAGTGTTTTTGATTTTATTAATTTTTCCATTGAAAGCATAATTGCATCGATTTTTGAAAAGACGTGATTGTGAAATTTTTATTTTATGCAGTTTACAAATGATAGTCAGAGGAGGGTAAAGGGAAGGAGAACTGTGTAAAATCTTTATGTAAATAAGTAATAAAGACGGGAATTGCTCGCTTTAATTTTCCCGGGTCTGCGGATATTATTTGCCCCTTCCCGCCCCACCATTACTGCCTCTACTATTCAATAACCTATTGCCCTTGCGCTTAAAGACGCACCGCGCGCCATTTGCTAAACATTTGCTCGTCATGGCATTGGTAAGTTTTTCGACAAGATTTTCGCTAATTTTCCACATTTTTCGGTAAAAAATCACCATTAATTAATTAATAATTAATTAGTAATTGAATTAAATTATAAATTAGTGAATTGATTGTTTTTAGATAAAAACGTACCATCGAAGAGATTGAAGTGGACAAGTGTGTGGTGGCCTACGATATCATTTGGGGAAGAAACAACACGTAAAAATCTACAATTATTTTAAGGCTACAACGCTGTATTTGTACGTAAAATCGAACAACAACAACAACAATGTGTACAAACGGTGAAGAATTTGATAACGAACAAGACACGGTCATTGTGGACAAAACCGAGGAATTCGATGATCTATCTGGGACAATATTTGAAGCTAATACGAAGATTTGCAGTAGTGAAGCTTTGGAGGATGCTTTCTTAGCTAATCCAGATAATTGTGGCATGTGCGGGTAAGAAATCAATCAAAAAATTATAACCTTTAACCTATTTTGCAATACATACATAGTTTGTTTTATTTAATAAATATGTATTTGTTTTTTTTTGTATTGTAGAGAGCCAATTGTGTTATCTAGAATGCTACATTGTTTACATGCTTTTTGTGAACAATGTTTGGATAAGAAGCTTGTTGGTGAAGGAGGTGATGCTGGCACTCTTGAAACCACCATAGTCTGCCCAACTTGCTTATATGAAACAAAGGTAAAACTTTTTAACTTTTTGCGATCTCGGGAGCCCTAGGCAAGACGAACTTGAAGGGGCCCTCTTACAATTGAGACATCAGACAAATTCTCGACTTTCATATGAATAAGTAGCAAAAAAACGTACATTTTCGGCTTCTCTGGGGCCCCAGTCAATTGCCCTTTTTGCCTACGCTATAACGCCGCTGACAATATGCTGTACGTGCAACTTTTTCAAGTAAAAAATAGGGTATTTACAAGTAATTGCATCATCTATGCAATAATCAACTTTATCATCAATATAATTGCAAATATTGCAATTTTATAAAATTTATTATAACCAAAGAGTGTAAGGTTTTTCTTTAGGATCAAGTTTTCATTATAAACCAAAACGAAGTGGATACAAAAGAAAATTATTATTAAGCCATAAATTATCGAAATTTGAAATTCCAGAGTAGAAATTCTCTCAAATATTAAAGTGACAACAAAAGATTATTATGAAAAATAAAAAAAAACTTAGTGTCGAGCCATTGGACAAAATTGATCTTGCCCTTATGACTTTTAATCCAGAACATCTATAAAGCTTCCATAGGGTCGTATTTATGCTCATTCCTCAAGGAGGCCTCATTGGAGGGAGCCTCAAAGTTTGTTACACTTTATGACAAACTGGCATTTCATGATGGATTGATTTGAAATTGGAATTTTGACCATGAGCGTCTCAAGACTCGAGGAACGTGTATAAGTAGGGGCCTTAATATGTACGTCAAAGGGTGTGTAGTAGGGATCTCATTATAATATGGGGCTATTAAGTTATATTTTGTTTAGGTACGAATCCGGCCCTGTCTATGTTATATACAAATAGTAAGCAGAATCAATTAGCGTCCACATTAGTTTTACCACCTGATTTAGCATTTGCGCGATTGTCCGGTGCCCAAGCCCGAACCAGCCGTAGGTTAAAGGTTAATAAATAATTTTAGAAGTTTATCGAAAAGCAGTGAAACTTTTAGTTTCGATATAATCTAATCTAGTTATATTATATGTTGGCAAATTATTCATAAACATTCTAAAAATGAATAGAATTAATTAAAAGGAAAATTATGTTGATTTGGCGGAATAACTGTCTTTGTAGCAAAAAAAAAAAAATTGATAAATATGTAACAATATACATCGTGTAAAATGACCAGTAAAGATTATAAATAGAATTCAAATGAATAAATAAAAAATGTATCAAAAAAAAAACATTGATATTCAAATTGCATGTGTAATTGAAATGTTTCAGGTTGGTCCTAAAAAGTTGGCGGCTCTTCCATTGGACGTAACAAAAACGAATATATCTGATGTGTCGAATTCGTCTAATCTTCATTGCACATCATGTACAGCCAAAGAAATTGCCAAGTCACGTTGTAATACATGTCACAATTTATTATGTAATCATTGTGATTCCGCTCATCATTATATGCGTTGTTTTGAATCACATAAAGTGGTTGCATTAGATGATATGCGTAAAGATGGTATTAAAATAACAATACATAAACCATTAGAATGTGAAATACATAATGGTGAAAATTTAATATATTATTGTAATACATGTAATCAAACGGCATGCAATGAATGTATTAAAACTGATCATAATAATATTGAACATCATTATGAAGGTATATTGGATTCCGAAATACGTGTACGACAAGAAATGAAAACTTTATTAAATGATAGTAAAAATAAAATCGATGAATTATTTAAATTATCGACTGGTTTAAATAATTGTTTGGAAGAATTGGCACATCAACGTTCAACGGCACGTGATCTCATTAATGAATCGTACCAAAGTTATAAAGCAATTTTAGAAAAGTGTCGTGATAATGCTTTAACCAAACTGAATGATTTATATCATGAACGTGAATTAATTATAATGAAAGAGAATGATCAAGTTGGTAAAACTATTGATAATTTTGATGATGCACGCACTTATACAAATCGTTTATTGGAAATATCAACAGTTCCTGAAATTATGTATTTAAGAAAAATTGTATGTAATCGTTTACATGAACTTAACAATAATTCACCGAAATTTGAAGAAAATTTCCAAATTGAATTTCATTCAGATTTTAATGCATTTGAAACAATGGTGAAGGAACATTTTGGTGAATTTCGTACTGAAAAAACACAACAACAATCTCGTAACTCTAGTCCCATATCTTCTAATGGTGGTGGTAGTGGCAGTGGCGCTGGTAATGGTACTGGTGGTGGTGTACCATCATTACAACCACTAACTGTCAGCCAGCAATTAACTAATGGTTATACAGCTTCATCAATTACCAATAGTAGTCCAATTTCTTTACCAACATCGATGCAATCATCTTTTGATGGTGAATTAAATACCAATATGCCGAATTTAACATTAACAACACAAAGTCCACCATTAACAGCTACAACAGTATCGCCACAAATGAATCCTGTTGCTGCACCACCGCCACCACCACCCCCAGCTATGTCTGGATTTTCAAGTATTGCCGAATATAATCTTGCCCAATTGGCGACATTAGCTGAAACATCTAATAGTGCTGCTACATCGCCAACATCACAATTCAATATAGCTGATTTACTCACTAGCGATACTGCCTACAAGAATCTTGCTTCACTTGCCAAATTAGGATTAAATACAGGTAATTATTAATTATTTTATAATAAAATGATAGTTAAAAATAAACAAAACGGTAAACATGTACAGATAATACACTTTCCAATGGTGCCATTATTGGTCGTTCAACATCACCAGCTGCTTTAAATTTGTCAAATTCACTAATCAACGGTTTTGGTGGCGTATCATCCTCTACCTCTCCACTTCTATCAACACCTGATGATATAATGTCTGATCCTATGACAAATATTCTTCCAGCTCCAACACAAAATCCCTCTGCTAACCATACACGTTCTGGTAAAGTAAGTCCAATGCAGATACGCAGCAAATTTGGACAATTAGGACCGAATAAAGGCCAATTTAATTCACCGCATGGTTTTTGTTTGGGTCTTGAGGAAGATATTATTGTTGCCGATACTAATAACCATCGTATACAAGTATGAATATTTTAATACAATTTTTTTTTGAAAATCTCTAGTTTTTTTTAATTAATATCATTTTTTTTAGGTTTTTGATAAATCAGGCGTTTTTAAATTCCAATTTGGTACATCAGGTAAAGATGAAGGTCAATTATGGTATCCACGAAAAGTGGCTGTTATGCGTACAACTGGTAAATATGTTGTTTGTGATCGTGGTAATGAACGATCAAGAATGCAAATTTTCACAAAGAATGGACATTTTTTGAAGAAAATTGCCATCCGTTATATTGATATTGTTGCTGGTTTAGCTGTTACCAGTCAAGGTGAAATTGTCGCTGTTGATAGTGTTAGTCCAACGGTATTTATTATCAGTGAAAGTGGTGAATTGATACGTTGGTTCGATTGTAGTGATTATATGCGAGAACCATCTGATATTGCTATTCATGGTTTGTTCATTATTATTACTGTTATGATTATTATTTAAAATATTTACTTCTTTTTTACAGGCAAAGAATTTTACGTGTGTGACTTTAAAGGTCATAATGTGGTCGTTTTTAGTGATGAGGGTCACTTTTTACGTCGAATTGGATGTGAAAGTATAACAAATTTTCCAAATGGCATTGATATTTCTGATGCTGGCGATATTTTAATTGGTGATTCACATGGAAATCGTTTTCATGTTGCTGTATTTTCACGTGATGGATGTCTTATTTCGGAATTTGAATGTCCATATGTAAAAGTAAATATTTTTCATACACATAATCGGTGCAATTCAAGCACAAATCTTCATCTTCATCTTTATCTTCTGCTCGCTTCTTAAGGGTATTCATGTCTGCTGTAAATCGATGGGGAGAAGATGAAGATTTGCGTTTGAATTGCACCGAATAATTAAGTTTTTTATTTATCAATTTTTTTCTCGTTGAATAGGTTTCACGTTGTTGTGGATTGAAGATAACATCAGAGGGATATATTGTGACTTTGGCCAAGAATAATCATCACGTTCTGGTTTTGAACACATTATATATCCTGTAGGAAGAAAAAGAAGAGAGTCCCAAAGCAAGTAGTTTTGATCTCGCACTGTAAACAGTACAGAACTGATTTTTATTTTTTTTTTCTTATTTTATAGCATATTTTTTACATATTCTTTTCATTGAAATAAGCAAAACAATTGATTGATTTTCTTTTCGGTATCATTTTTACAATGCATAGATAGCATTTGTTTTAGATTTACAAATAGAATTTTAAAATCCAAAGCGTTGATTTTCAAATTTAGAAGAATGGAAAAGGACTATGAATAGGGTTTTTTTTTATTTTGCGCAAAAATTAGAAAACGCTATTGTTTTGTTGTTTGTTTTTTCAATTTTGCTTTTTCCCCTCTTCGACCGTTCTTTTTTTCGAAAAGTTTTTAGCAGCAGGCATAATATGGTTCCTATTATTATTATTAATTATTATTAAAAGAAGAAAAAAAAAAAGAAAAAAATGTTTATTTTATATTATATATAGAGTATCAATTAGTAAACGTTTATTGTCTATTAATTGAATACTTTCGTATGTTTGAATATGAACGTCGTCGTGCCAACTCATTTATTTATCAAAATTTTATTGTTCTGTTTTTATTCTTCTTCATTATTATTATTATTATTATTATTATTTAAATTAAAAAGCACAAAAGAAATGGCTAGTTAATAATTTTAGTTTTTCTCTTTCTCTCCAATGTTATGTTTAGAATGTCGATTTTTCCTTTGCTGTTTCTATGTTTCTTTATTACAGTAGAACTCGGTTATAACGACATCTCGGCTATTAAGGACAAACCAGTCGGTTTATTTATTAGCACTGTATAACTCCCATTAGTGTCATTATAACTGAATTCTACTGTACTTGCATACTCAGGTTTATTAGCGTTTTTCACGAGTGCCATGTATAGGTTTAGGTCCTAAATCAAAAAAACTAAAACAACAGTTTACAGCCTAACAACGTGTAAAAGTTCTGCGATTTTTTGTTCGGTTTCTTTATTGTTTAACAAATTCTTGAAAAGTTGCCACGAAGGCTGATTATATTCCATTTTTTAGAGAGAAAGAGGATACTATTTGAATGTTTGTTCAGTGAAGAATGCCTGTAGGAAAGAATGTATATATTATTATTTTTATTTTTATTATTATTATAATTGTTGATTTTATTGATTTATTATTATTATTATTTTATTTTTTCTGAAACTCTCCGTCGGTTGTTTGTTTTTTTTTTTAATTTTTTTAATTAAAATAACCGTCGGTTAAACCATGCCTGTGATAATAGTATCTTCAGGATAAGTTGTGACCTTAGTCTCTCGTTGTTATATTTTGTGTGCTACGCGTCCGCTCGCTTGGTTTTTTAGCGCGCGGCGCCGCGTTTGCTCACAAATCGTTTAAAAAACAAAAAAAAATTATATATGTATACATTTAACAAAGCATTAAAGAAAAAAAACGCAAAAAAAATCATAAAAATTACAAAATTACTCGAATTTTAATAAAAAGCAAATTGTTTATGTATATTAAAATAATCGTATCTTATATACACTTTATATTATATATACATATATATTTAACAAAACGTAAAGCCTTGTTGTTTGTGGTGAAAACTGTCTGATAAAGGGTTGGTTTTTTTATTTTATTATATGTCCTGCTTGATTGGATCTTTATCATTATTGATCTCTATCTATCCCGAAAAAAAGGGATATAATATATGGTAAAGGTTTTGTTTTACATATTAAGTGCAAAATATTTGTTGATTTTTTTTTTTATTTTCTATATTTGTTAAGTTTTATTTTATGTTACAAGATTTAGACAAAAATCAGACAGTTTTTCTGCACAACAAAGGTGTTGTTCTTCAAAAAAAAAAAAAAAAAAATCTATGTGATGTCAATAATAATCTCACAAAATTTCAAGAGTAACAATTGACCTTTATTTTTTTTCTTGTCTGTATACTTTTTAGATTAGTGCTTTTTTTCAAATTTAGAGGTAAACAATGCAAAAATCATTAATAAAAAAGTGAAAAGAATATTGTAGTTGTATGGCTGTAGTAGTGATGATATACTATTTTATTGTGGCATTTGCTCATATACTATGATATATACATATATATATTGTTATCAAAATTTCATCATTTCGTCATCTTATAAGAATATCCAGAAATTCAAATAATTTTTTGAAATTTTACGATGATTTAGTGGTGTGTGGGATTATATATTTAATATATATTATATTATATATATACACAAAAATGATAAGAGAGGAGAAAAGGAATATATCAAAAGAAAAATTTCAGTTCTTAAATTTAAACATTTTAATATATTATCAATGTGATAGATTTTTTGATGATTTTTACAATCACAGTCTTAGTATATACATACATATATATGTACCAAGTGTTTTTTAGATACTCGTATACCAGTAATTTTGCCATTATATATTTAATATATACATCTATAATAGTATATATATACACAACTATAAGCTGATGTATTTTTCAGTTAACAAGTTGAGTATCA
>JAZBHA010000031.1:169393-196526 GCA_037464855.1 Iselma pallidipennis
TATTTAACAAAAAAAAAAACAAAAAGCCCATATATAACTATAATAATAATAATATCCCAAAACCAATATTCACTAGCAATAAGTATTTTTCAGTCAGTATTGGAGTGAAGAATTCGAATCATTCCATATTGCAGACATAATTTAGGTGCTGCGAAAATGTTGTTCTTTTTATTATTTGTATTATTTTTATTTTTCATGTTAGTTATGATTATTTTTAGAGTTTAGAATTTAAGTTCAAAATATTGATGATGATTATACAAGGATCCTATTTTTTCGTTTTTTTTTGATTTATCTATTTATTATTTCTTGTTTTATCTATTGCTTTTTTTGGAATTTTTATCATCTATATTATTATATAGCTCTTATATGATAGTTGCCGTTCGTTACTTAATTCATTATCATTTTGTATCTATATCAACAGTGTAGGGTGGTAGTGTTATATCTATATATATTTCCCCCCAAAAACAATCACAATTTTGTGCAGACCATTAAACAATAATAATAATCGTTCATCATGTAACGTGGTTGTGAGCTTTTTCGATTATTTTTTTCGTGTTTTTATCTAGTATTTAAACTAAGCAGAATTAGCAGTACTTGAAGTGGCGCGCTTTATATTATAGGGATTCATTAATCCATATCCTTATCATTCCCCTAATGATTATATATTGTTCAAAATGCTGCTAAATGTTGACACACATATATACTGATAATACACACAAAAAATTGTTTATAAAAACGATTAAAAAAAAATAATACACTTTTATAGTCATTTTAAAGTACAAATGTTTAGTATGGATGGGTGACATATCAAAATGTTTTATTATTAATAATAATCACATTTATCTGGATAGTTGTTGTTTATCAATACGATAAATGAGTTGTATGTTCTCCTTCAATTTTTGTTTAAATATTATAACACCAATTTTTACCAGTTTGTATTTAACAGCAGTGAAACATACATTAATTATTAATACAAAATTGGTAAATCGATCAATTCATTTATTGTATTGTTATATATTTTTTTGGTGGTAAATAGAGGTGCCATTTCGAACTATTCTTGGCCCCCTCAATGATCGATAAAACAAAAAATTCTTTAATTAAGAACAATACGCAATTTAAAAAAAAAAACGAATAAATTCAATTGTGTCTTAGTCCTGTCATATTAAACGAATTAAGGGAGAAGATTATATAAATTTTTTGAAATATTATTGTTAACTCTTTCCAAAGATTTTTGTTTGTTTTTTTGTTTGTTTGTTAGTAATGTAAGTTAATTAATTAACAATGAATTAAAAAAGCTCTATATATTCAAGATTTTCGTGTAAATCAACAACAACAACACTGTTCCCTCCACTTTCCCCTTTGTGAGTTAATTAATTAATTAATCAACAATAGGTTGTAAATGTTCATTCATAGAGATCGGATCAAAGAGCCTATATGCTTAAATATTTTAAAATAAAAACTTTAATAATTCAAATTTTCATTGTAGATGTCAAGAAATAATTCTCTTCGTGCTGTTTGATTGTATTTAAAACAAAAAAAAAATGTAAAGAAATTGCTAATGTTGAAGATAAAAAAAACTAAAATTAAAAAAAAAAAAACGAATATGCAGTTGTTATAATATCTGCCTTGTTCTTGAAAATTCAAAATTTTTAATCGATAGATACAAATCAGTTGAGCTGTGGCATTTATGGAGTTTTTTGATAGAGCTATTTTTGATGTAAAATTTCCGTATTAAAACTGTTGAGATACAATGATTGTAAAGCACAAAATAATTAAAAAATCTCTACAGTTTTAATGTGGATAAGAATATCTTCTGTAACAATCAATTGTCAATGGCTGGATTTATTTGTATATAAATCCTAGTCTATGTGTACCTATATTATATACATAATAGTTAAATAGCACTCTTGTTTCTCTGCTTAACCTTTCGATTAAAAAAAAAACCTACTAAATTTCAGAGTAGCACATGATAATGATAATATATTGATAATTATAATAATAGTTCAAAACTATATAGTTAAATTGTTGCTTTGATGTATACCTATTAACAATTTTCGATAGTTATATACATCTCTTCTGCCCTCTTATCGTTATATTATTATCGTTTTTTTTTATTACTTTAGTTCTAATATCAAGATTTTTCGATTCTGAAAAAAACATTGCCTCTGAAAAATAATATTATTATATAATATACATATTAAAATGTATTTGTTGCACTCTATATGGTTATTCAGGGTTACAAGAGCTATATAAGCTCGTATTTTTGGAACTGTTTTTTATTTAAAATTGTACTGAGGTTGTTTTTAATTTGTAAGTTATTATATTATTGGTTTTTGAATAAATATAATCCAAAAAAAAAAATTGATTATTTATTTCGAACTAGTAATCCTCCACAAATACAATGTTTTATAATCACCGATACAGACAAGTGGAATACGAAAATGCCAACAAATATTACTTGGTATTGTTACTGGTTTAGAGAGACGTTGATGTTGATTATGAACAGAGATGATTTTCAATTGATTTTCTAAATTATTTATTGATGCAATCAATTCACCAGTTGAATTGAATCGTAGATAACCACCGGATTCAGTGAAGACTAAACTGTTGGTTATTGGAAGACTGAAAATTCAAATTATTATTAATTTAAAGTAGAAGCTGGAAAGAGATTTCTCCATCCTAACTTTCTCCCCTCTTGTTCTAAAAAAAGAACGAAAGAATACCTTCCAATTTTTAGATACACTATGTATAAGTGGTCCAAGCTAAGACGAACTATGAACGAGAGTGGAGATTCTTACAATTAGTTTGGACCACTTATATCTCTTTGTCGAGTAACAGGAGACAAAGTTAGGAGAGAAAACTCTCCCCTTTTAAGAATTTTTATTACCATGGTTTTGATAAGTCCCAAATTAAAAGTTCACCAAGTTGTAGTGAGGCGACTAATTGAGATTCAGATGGTGCCCAATGGGCACTTGATAATGGTTTACCATAATCCAATGATAATATAGGTGTTTGTGTTTCAACATTATAGAATCGTATAAGACCACTTTTTTCAGCTACCAGTAATTTTGAATTATCATCACGATGCCAACAAGCAGACATTCCTACAAAATTCAAAAGTCTATCAAATTTTCAGAAAAACCTTAGGGATCAACTGCCAAATCCGATACATACACACTGACCGACAAAAAAGGCCGAACACTGGGGCCAAAACACTGTAAAGCTATGTTTTTATGATGGATTGCAAAGCGGACTTCACCATGAGAACATAGCTTTACTTTGCAATGTCCCGGTTCAGGACTATTCGGCTAGAGAAGAAATATTTCTCCCTTATAGTACTACCTCGCTGAGTATAACTGAAGTTTAGGCTATCCCTAGAGCTCACTACAGGGTTACTCTGATGTGGACAGAGCCGGCTCGAAGGACTAAACGCTATTAAACACTTGCACTGCCCTTTATCGAACCTCATGGAATATAGGGCAGCATGCTGGGTTTTATAGTGAGCTCAGGGTAGTAGTTGTAGGGAACTCTGATAATGCGGGACCAATAATGGACCATTACAGTCTTATGGTAAGTATTACTGTGGTACGTTTAGTTGTTAATTTCTAGACCCATGTAGTGTGTGTATCGGATTGGGCTTTTTGACCAAATTTTCTGATAGAATACCCGGTGAAGTTAATCGTAAAGTTGCTGTACATTGATTACTATCACATGTCCAAACTTTTGCTGTATTATCATCACTGACTGATACAAAATAATTGTTTTCCGGATCGAATTTTACATCATTTATATAACTGGAATGACCCAATAATTCCTAATCAAAACAAAAACATAATATATTAATTCTGATAAATTTCAATTAATTTTTAAAAAGAATTATTTACTTTACAAATATTTTCACCGCGTAAATCACTTTTGAAAAGTCGTACAACAAAATCATTACCACCACTACCGAAAATCACAATATTTGGTAGAATACTTAATGATGTTTCCGGTGATAGACCCAATGCTGTACAACGTGATGGATGTTTAAATGCAGCCAAAATTTCAACATCAATTTTCTCCTAAAAAAACAACAACAACAACAAGAACTTTCAGCAAGTCTTGCAGTGCCAATAAGAAACACTTACGTCGATCTTTAAGTGGCCCAGTAGAACTTTCTCTTCTAAGCCGATTAAAATTACATCTTGGGATAAATTGAATGGTGATGTTTCTAAAACGAGAATTTGTCCATGTTCGGATAGATTCTTTGTGAAAAAATTCGGATCAGTTCCCATTTTATTTTCTTTTTTTTTGACGTTTCCTCCTAACCTTAAAATCACATAACCTCAAAAATATTCCCGCTTAATTTTCTGTTAATTAGAAGACTGGTCAATGGTGGCGCTGTAATAAAAGGCGGTTTATTTAAAAAACTAAACTTTGTTTATTGTTGAGTACAAAAATACAAATACATTTGGAAATAACAGAAATAGAAATAGAATTACTTATAGCGATTTAAGAATAATAAATACATATTAAAACTATCAACTACTCAAATAATAATAATATGTAGATTTAAGTATATTACCGAGAAAAATCCTTAAATATTAAGATATTTAGAGAAATATATAAGTTTTGATTGTATAATTATTCACTTTAAACCATTCTTTAAATATAAAGTATTAATAATAATTACATGATGAAAATTCTTATCGACGGTAGCAATACGACCATTTGAACTGATGTGTAAACCACAACAACGTGACACCTGTTTAGAAGATAAATCAGAAATTTAATTAAATTATTTGCAAACAAAATGATGAACATAATAAATCTTAATTACTTTCACATAAGGACAACGAAATTCACATATAAATTCACCATGTTTCGAAAATACAGCAATATGGAAGAAATTACCATGAGAATCTCCAACTAAAATATATCCATCTTTGGAAATATCAATACCATTTGGAAAATTTGTTATACCTTCATGTCCAAATTTTTGTACAAAATTACCTTCCAAGTCAAAGGTAACTACCGAATGCCCTTTGAAATCGCAGACATACAATAATTTATCTGTCAATCAAAAAATGCATAAATAAAATACAATAGTTATTAGATAAGACAATTACCTTTAGCCACAATATCGGATGGTTCTGTAACATACTCTTTACAGTCAATGGTTCGCATTGAATCGTTAAGATTAAAAATGAAGATAGTTGGTCTAGAACTATCAACAATAACAATATCCTCATCATCGGTTACTGTTAAACCAGCAACGATTTCAATAAATTGTATATAAAATTTCTTATAATAAGCACCGTTCTCATTAAATACTTGCATACGTGATCGACTATAACCACGATCACAAACCACATATTTCCGTGCTTTTTCCAATAAGGCCACTTTACGTGGATGCCATAAATGACCATCTTGACGACCGACTTTACCAAATTCACTCTTATAGTTACCATTCTTATCAAATATCTAAATAAAACAATTGTTTTAACAATTAATGGATAATTTTGTTTCGACAAGTACCTGTATACGATGATTTAAACTATCAGCAACAACAATATCTTCATTGAAACCTAAACAAATTCCATGTGGTGTATTGAATTGTCCTGGACAGTGGCCTTTTTGTCCAAAGGTTTTATGAACTTGCATTGATAAGACGTTATGCTGAATAATATCAAATTGATCCGAATTAATATCATCAGAGATAACATCAGAGAGTGTACCGTCAGGAACAGGATTAGGTTTGGCTATTATACCATTACATGATGGTAGTACAGGACTTGGATTTTTAGGTAAATCGTCAGTATCATTATTAGTATACAGATCTATAAACATAGGATCACAGATTTAACATTTTAGAGACATAAAAGGAATTGTACAACTAGACAAATGGACAACAAAACGGCAAGGTGTTCATGTATACGAATTCTAAATGTTTTCGTTTACCTCCATTCAGAATCTTGGCAATCTCATCAACCAGAACAGAAGATGCATTTTCATCTTCCAATGGTAATAGATGATTAGTATCCCCATTTTCAAGTGGTCCATTTAGATCCAGTAGTGCTAATTCATGGTTTTGAAAACATACCATATTCTCATGGGCAATTTTACAAAGAACACATAAATATTTACTGCAACGAGCACACAGATATTTTGCCGGATTTTTTCTTACACACATATTACAATCAAATAAAACATTTAAATCCAGATCCTTATTAATATTTAAAAAGTCCATTTTTCTCTCTAAAAAAAACAAATTTTATAAAAAACAACCCCAAAAAACCTTAAAGGGAAAATTTCGAAAAAGGGAGGAAAAACTTGAAAAACAAAATCACGTGACCATCGCCATTTTGTTACATGCGCAACACAAACAGGCGACTTGATTTCAAAAGTTGAACTTGTTTTTGTTTGTAAATTTCATCAATATTTCTAATCATTTTTGCGAACAAAACTTACAAAATCGTTAAAATATTGCTTTAAAAACAATTATTTTCGATTTTCTAGGAGAATTATTGCGAAATTGTCAGCAAAAATTAACTACAAAAGCCAACTTAAACAGAAGAACACTTCAAACAAAATTGTTAAACAAAACTGTTAATTATTGGAATCGCGTCTAGATGGCGGGCCGGCATTACTGTCATCTGTCATCTTTTTGGCAGAATTTTTGAAAAGTGACTAATTATTATTTATTTAATTTTCCCTAAAATTAACGAAAGTAACGGTAAAATATCATTAGAAAAAAATCAAAATTCGAATAATCGCTATTTATTTCCAATATTTTGATAATAATTACGTTATAATTTATTATTTGAACCAATAATTATTACTATCTCGTTGGGTACTTTACATATCAGTTTAGTTGCCGCATAATGATAAGCCTTTTGTTATCAATTATGTATATTTGATTGTGTGCCAACATTATGGTATAACTTTTGTGAAAGTAATTCAATTAATTAAATTGCAACCGACCCATTAGAAACCGTTAGAATTCCTAGTGAAATTAGAGGTAAGTTTTGCCTTTCAAAAACATAAATCTTTATACCAATTGCTGATTATAATTAAGATTATAATTAATAAATTATAATATGTCACAATTATGATGTACGCCACTGCATATTTGACCCAGTTTCATCAACAACCAATCATATTATCGTATACCAGTATCGATGATTTAATTGGTTGAAATAAGTGCGGTAAATTTGAAAATGCGGTGACAGGTCATTGGACTATAACCTAAAAATTAATTTTTTATTTAAAAAAAAATTGTTTTTATATTATAAATAATTTTTTTATTGTAGTTTTATTTCAAGAAATAATGTCCAATACACCATTATTACTACAATTCATTAATTGTAAAATTCTACGTAACCAAAAAATAATTAAAGAAGATATATGGGTGAGAAATGGTAAAATTGTGAATCCGGAAAAGATCTTTTTCGATGAGAAAATCGAATCAAATCAAAAGATTGACTGTTATGGGAATCTAATTGCACCCGGTTTTATTGATATACAAATCAATGGTAAATCGTTTAAATTATAAAATTATATAATTATTAAATTTTTTATTATTTCAGGTGGTTTTGGGCATGATTTCTCTTATAATACAGACAATATTGAGAATGGTCTCAATTTGGTATCAAAAAATCTTCTATCACATGGTGTAACAGCCTATTGTCCAACTGTAGTAACATCACCACCAGAAATTTACCATAAAGTGTTGCCAAGAATTAAGAAACGACCAGGTGGTGATCATGGTGCCACAATTCTAGGAGTTCATATTGAGGGGCCTTTTATTAATGTTGAAAAAAAGGGTGCACATCCACCGGATTATATTCGACAATTTGTTAATGTTTGTTTTAAAATTTCCAATAATTGTAAACAATTACTAAAAGTTTATATAATTTACAGGGATTCAATAATGTCGAAGAAATTTATAGTAATTTAGAAAATGTAAAAATTGTAACACTAGCACCGGAACTATCCAATTCGATTGATATTATTAGACAATTTCGTAAAAGAGATATTGTTGTATCGTTAGGACATTCAATGGCCGATTTATCAGTAAGTGAAGAAGCTGTTAATAATGGTGCAACTCTAATAACTCATCTTTTCAATGCTATGCTTCCAGTAACTATTCCAATTTGAATATTATTCAGAAAAAAAAACTAATTTAAAAATTTCTCCACAAAATACACAGTTCCATCATCGAGATCCTGGATTAGTTGGTCTTTTAGCATCGAATAACATTCCAAAAGGTACAACAGTATATTATGGTATTATTGCCGATGGTGTTCATACACATCCAGCAGCACTACGGATTGCACATCGTGTCCACCCGGATGGTTTAATCCTTGTTACCGATGCTATATCAGCTTTAGGTCTACAAGAAGGCAAACATAATATTGGACAATTTGTGGTGGAGGTGCGTAATGGACGGGCGTATGTTGCTGGTACTGAGACACTTTGTGGTAGTATTGCTTCAATGATAGATAGTGTTAAATTATTCCACAAAGCTACAGGTAATATTATAGTTCCTTTATTATCTAATTTTTGTATTAAATCTATTTTTTTTTTAATTGCAGGGTGTTCATTAGAATATGCTCTAGAAGCTGCCAGTTTACATCCTGCACAAGTATTGGGGATTAGTCGTGTTAAAGGTACACTGGATTATGGTGCTGATGCTGATTTTATTATGTTGAATGATAAACTCGACTTAGTCTCTACTTGGATTGCTGGTGAATGTGTCTATTCTAAATAATTTTTATTTTTTATACGTGATATATATTTTTTTAATTATCCGTTATTATTATAGAGATTTATGCAATATTTCTGATAAATTTTCGGGACTATTGATAATATAATCCGTTGATTTAATTGATATTTTACTCGTATCATACCATAGGTCCAATTTTTTCCATGTTTCTGCATTTATACAGACATATTCCAGTTGTTAGCTTATTACTCCGCTTAATTGGGACACATCGGGATTTGGATTATTAAGGGAACAGCCTACTGCCCCGACAATACGGTCTAGTGCCTCAAACCCCTTTTGCTCCTTATTAATTCCTTAATTAATTAATTAATTGATTAATTAGTGTTTGTAAAAACGAAAATAATTCTATTGCAATAATGGGAAGCTTTCTTCCTGTCAAATTGATTGAAATAACGATTTGGCGCCTGGCGCCAAGAAGATTCCCGGAATAACCGGAATGAACTGGACAAATTGGAATTGACCTAAATTTTTGATCAGTGACGTAGAATAAGGGATAAGAAAATTTTGGAATAAAAATAATAAACTAACGATAAATGAAGTTTACACTGCTGAAAATGATATGTTTGATGAATCTTGTAAAGTATGACCTTTATAATTAATCTACATAGATACGTTTAAAATTTCATCAACCTTTATTAAAAAAATATGTAATTATGTAACAAAATAATGTTAGAAATTGGGGAAAAAAATTGGCAGAACTGATAGATATACGAGAATTCGTCAACCAACAGAACATTGCGCTGATCAAAATATTTTGGTGATTATATCAAGGTTGAATTTGGTAGTTCATCGGCTCATTTATGTTGCGTTGTAGTGCGTAGAATGTTCACCAAATACCAGGAAAGCTATTCCTGAAAAGACTAGTAAGTTTCAATTATTAAAAACATATTTTTTGTTGGTTATTTTAATTTACTGTAAGTTTCTCTTTTTGTAGAAAATCATATAATTCCAGTGGCGTTCGTGCAAAATGTCTTGCCTAATACATTTAGAAAACCATCAAAATGTCTATGCACCTGGTGATGAAATTAAAGGTCGAGTTGAGTGGCATTTTAATGAATCCATAAAACTGAGAAGCATTACGCTACGTTTAAAATGTAAAGAACATAATGAATGGACCGTTAGTGAAAGTCATTATGATGCATCGTCGAAAAGAACTAGAGTTAGACATGTCACATATACTGGTGATAATACGATCCTAGCTGAAGAACAAATTCTTTATGGTTCTAGTATGATATCACTAGTTTAATTTAAAAGATTCTGTTATTAATACTTAAAAATCAATTTTAGATTCTGGTGAACATAGGCTTCCAAGTGGTCATTATGTTTATCCATTTAGATTTCACTTACCAACGAACACACCATCAAGTTTCCAAGGCCCATATGGTGCGATAACGTATAAATTGAAAACTGTCGTTGATAGACCTTGGCGTTCTGATTATGAACTGTATCGCATTTTGACTGTAAAAGCACCATTATATGTTGATAACTTGTCCTCAGATTATCTTGTACGTTTTTTTTCCATCTTGTTACAAAAGTAATTTTATTAAAAACAATTAATTTGTTCTAGTCTCCAGTACGATTTGAGGACGACAAAACTATATGTTGTTTATGTTGCCAAGGTGGTGATATTTCTATGGTTGTTGATTTGCCACGTACGGTGTTTGTACCTGGTGAGAATATTAATATGCAAGTGCAATTAACGAATTTATCAAATGCAAATGTTAATCAATTGAGAGTCCAACTAGAAAAGGTTAATATTTAGTTATACGTTTTGGATTTTCCTTTTTTTAATCTTTCTTATTACAGACAATTATATTTAAAGTAAAATCCCCATCTAGTCGTACTAAAAGTTCCGATGAACGGATATTCGCAGTCTATGAGCGTGGAGTTGGTGCTCATGGTGAATACACTTATAATCTATCCATTCCAATTCCAGATTATATTGAAGTACCAAACTTCACCAGTTGTCAATTATTCCAAGTTTATTACGTACTTCAAATTGTTGCATGTTTAGGTGAATGTTCTAGTAATTTGGATATCAATCCCTATGTACAATTAGCTAATGTTCCTAGTACAAGAACTTTAAATTCTACCTCACCAGTCACTGTACAACCTCAAATAGGTTTTGCGATACCACCAAGTACCTTTGACCATCCATCAGCACCATCAGGTGATAATGATATTAATCCACCTTCATATAAAAGTGTAGTGCCGAAAAAAACAGTTTATCCAGGTGGACCACCAACAGCACCAAGTTCATCAGCTAGTGCTCCACCATTACCATCAACATCAGTACCAATAAATGGAATTGATTCACAGCCAGAGAGTCGTATGTTATTACATTTCTCATATTGCTTATAAAACAAATCACTAGTTTTATCTTACATTTTACAGCACCACCTGCTTACAATGAGAACATGAAGCCGTGGCTTTAAATTTTAAGTTGTTAATATTTTTGTAATGCTTTTTATATTCATTGTTTACATATTGCGGAATATATATTTAGATTTAATAATAAAAATTAAAGAATTAGAAAAAAAACGTTAAAGAAGTTAAGCCTCAAAAATTACTCAATTTTGCATGTTATTTGAAATTTTATAAAATCTTGAATATATGGAAATACTGAATTATAGTTCGAGTCAATAACCGAATCAGTGAGAAGAACTTTTTTCCCCGCTGGAGTATTTTTGGTGGATTGTGACCATGCGGCTCTGGTGCTAGGAAGATACCGGAAAAAGCGGAATTGATCTTAATTTTATCGTCACTCTTCAGCATTCCTTTGACAATTCATCCTGTGGACAATCGGAAATTACTGAAATATTACTTTTATATTTGGAAGAAAGTTAAAGTAGAAAGTGTTAGATTATTCCACAAAGCCATAGGTAATATGTAGTTCCTGTTATTATCTATTCTTGTATTAAATCTGTTTTTCAAAATTTCAGGGTGTTCATTAGAATACGCTTTAGAAGTTGCCAGTTTACATTCAGCCCAAGTATTAGATATTAGTCATGTCAAAGATTGGCATGTTAAAGGTACATTTGATTATGGTGCTGATGCAGATTTTATTATGTTGAACGATAAACTTGACTTAAGTCTCTATACTTGGATTGCTGGTGAATGTGTTTATTCCAAATTCATTTTTTTTTACATACGTGATATACATTTTTCAAATATTCTTAATTATTATAGCGATTTATGCAATTTTTCTGATGAATTTTTGATATTATTTATAATATAATCCGTCGATTTAATTGATATTTTACTTGTATCATGTCCTAGGTTCATTTTTTCCAGCTTTCTGAATTTATACAGACATATTCCAGCCGTTTCCTTATTACAGTGGACTCCGCTTAATTGGGACACACATGTCCGGATAAAATAGCCTGCTGTCCTGATAAAACGGTCCAGTATCCAAACAGGTGGAGAAAATTCCATCTATTATATTTTCTCGATTTGTATTTGTATTTTAGAAACTGTCCCAAATAAACTCAATTAAGTGGAGTCCACTGTATTCGGTAAAATTCCTTAATTAATTAATTAATTAGTTTTTTGAAAAGTTTAATTGTTCGAAAATAGTTTTATTACAATAACGGGAAGCTTTCTTCCTGTCAAATTGATTGAAATAACGATTTGGCGCCTGGCGTCAAGACAATTCCTGGAATCAACCGGAATGAACTGGACAACTCGGAATGGACCTTGATTTTAAATCAGTGACGTAGAACATGGGATAAGAACATTTTGAATAAGAATAACAAACTGACGATTACCCAAAGTTGAATAGTCCAGTAAAATATGATCTTTTTAAATTTTTAATGAAATTAATCTACATACATTTAAAATTTCATCAACCTCCAAATATTTCTATAAATAAATATGTGATTATATAACAAAATAATGTTGAAAATGTACCTAACTGGTAGCATTCTGGTAGTAAAGTGCCTCAACCAACCGAACATTGCGTTGATTAGAATATTGGAATGATGTTAGAATAGAATCAAGGTTGAATTTTCAGTTCGTCAGCTTATTTATGTTGCGTTGTAGTGCGTAGAATGTCCATCAAATAGCAGGAAGTTTATTCCCGAAAAAACGAGTAAGTTTCAATTATTAAAAACATATTGTTGGTTGGTTATTTTAATTCACTGTAAATCTCTTTTTTAGATCACGAATTTCCAGTGGCGTTCGTGCCAAAAATGTCATGCCAAATTCATTTAGAAAATCATGATAATCTCTATACACCTGGTGATGAAATTATAGGTAAAGTTGAGTGTAATTTTAGTGAATCCACAACACTGAGAGGCATTAAAGTCCGTTTTAAATGTAAAGAACATAATCAATGGACCGTTAGTGAAAGTTATTATGATGCATCAGCGAAAAGAACTAGAACTAGAAGTCGCACATATACTGGTGATAATACAATCCTATTTCAAGAACAGATGCTTTATGGTTCTAGTATGATAATTATTAGTTTAATTTAAAAGATTCTGTTATCAATACTTAAAAATACATTTTAGATTCTGGTGATCATAGTCTTCCACGCGGTCATTATGTTTACCAGTTTAGATTTGTTTTACCAACGAATATACCATCAAGTTTCCAAGGCCCATATGGTTCGATAACGTATAAAGTGAAAGCTGTCGTTGATAGACCTTGGCGTTTTGATTATGAAGATTATCGCATTTTGACTGTAAAAGCGCCATTATATGTTGATCACTTCCCGTCAGAGGATCTTGTAAATTTCTTAAAATTCCTGTTACAAAAGTAATTTTATTAAAAACAACTTGTTTTAGTCTCCAGCAACGTTCGAAGACGATAAAACTGTATGTTGTTTATGTTGTCAAGGTGGTGATATTTCTATGATTGTTGATATGCCACGTATGGTGTTTGTACCTGGTGAGAATATTAATATGCGAGTGCAATTAACGAATTTATCAAATACAAATATTGATAAATTGAAAGTCAGATTAAAAAAGGTTAAAGATTCAGTTATACGTTTGGCGATTTTCGTTTGTAACTTTTTTATTACAGACAATTGTTTTTAAAGTAACATCCCCATCTAGTCGTACGAAAACTTCAGATGAAGAGATATTAGTAGTCTACGAGCATGGACTTGGTGCTCATGGTGAATACACTTATAATCTATCCATTCCAATTCCAGATTATATTGAAGTTCCAAACTTCAACAATTGTCAATTATTCCAAGTTTATTATTCACTTAAATCCGTTGCAATTTTAGATGGGTGTTCTTCTAATTTAGAAATCGATACTTATCCAGCATTCGCTACTGTTCCTAGTACAAGAATTTTAAATTCTACTCTACCGTCCACTTCACAACCTCAAATAGGTTTTGCGATACCACCAAGTACATCAGATTATCCAACAGCACCACCACTGCTACCACCATCATCAGCACCATTAGCTATAAGTGATGATGTCGATTTTCCCAATGATATTAATCCACCTTCATATAAAAGTGTAGTGCCGGAAAAACCAGTTTATCCAGGTGGACAACCAACAGCACCAAGTTCATCAGCTAGTGCTCCACTATTACCATCAACATCAGTACCAATGAATGGAATTGATTCAGTCCCAGAAAGTCGTATGTTATTACATTTCCCATGTTGCTTATAAAACAAATCACTACTTTTATCTTCTATCTTACAGCACCACCTGCTTACAATGAGAACATGAAGCCATGACTTTCAGTTTCAAGATATTAATATTTTTGTAATGCTTTTTGTATTGTTTACATATTGCAGAATATATGTCTGTATTTTATAATAAAAAAAAGGAATTAAAGAAAAACATTAAAGAAGTTAAGCCTCAGAAATTGCCTAATGATGCCTGGTATTCTCAATTTTATAAAATCTTGATTATATGAAGTCAATAACCGAATCAGTGATAAGAACTTTTTAATGGTTTTATTGAAATAATGGTAATAAACTTTTTTCCTGTTAAGTTGGTTGCAGCAATCGGTAGTAAGTAATGATTTGGCGCCTGGCGTCACTGCGTCAACAAGATTCTTCGGAATGAACGGTACAAGTCGGAATTGACCTTGATTTTTTTGTCAGTGCCGTAGATCAAGGGATAAGAAAATTTGGAATAAACAAGACAAACTAATGATTATGTAACAAAATAATGTTAGGAATTGAAGAAAAAATATAGTAATATAGTATAACTGATGGGCAGTTAAAGTGCCTCAACCAGCAGAACTTTGCGCTGGTCAAAATATTGAAATGATCTTATCAAGGTTGAATTTCCAGTTCGTCAGCTTATTTATGTTGTGTTGTTGTAGTGCGTAAAATGTCCATCAAATACAAAGAAATTTATTCCTGAAACGACTAGTAAGTTTCAGTAATTTGAAACATATTTTATTTTAATTTATTGTAAATCTCTTGCAGAAAATCGCATAATTCCAGTGGCGTTCGTGGAAAATGTCTTGCAAAATATATTTAGAAAATCGTCATAATGTCTATACATCTGGTACTGAAATTATAGGTAGAGTTGAGTGTCATTTCAATGAATCCACAACACTCAGAAGTATTAAAGTCCGTTTAAAATGTAAAGAACATAATGAATGGACTGAAAGTGAATCTTATTATGATGAATCATTAAAACGAGATGAAACTAGATATGTCACATATACTGGTGATAATACGATCCTAGCTGAAGAACAAATTCTTTATGGTTCTAGTATGATATTATTAGTTTAATTTAAAAGATTGTTATCAGCATTAAAAATACATTTTAGATTCTGGTAATAAGAAGCTTCCACACGGTCATTATGTTTATCCGTTTGAATTTGTCTTACCACTGAATGCACCATCAAGTTTCCAAGGTCCGTATGGTTCGATAATATATAAATTAAAAGCTATCGTTGATAGACCTATGCGTTTCGATTATGAGGATTATCGCATTTTGTCTGTAAAAGTGCCATTATATGTTGATAACTTCCCCTCAAATGTTCTTGTAAGTACATTCTTTTATTCTCGTTACAAACGTAATTGTATTCAACAATTTGTTTTAGTCTCCAGTACGATTTGAAGACGATAAGACTGTATGTTGTTTATGTTGTCGAGGTGGTGATATTTCTATGATTGTTGAAATGCCACGTATGGTGTTTGTACCTGGTGAGAATATTAATATGCGAGTGCAATTAACGAATTTATCAAATGTAAATGTTAATCAATTGTTAATGAGACTGGAAAAGGTTAATATTTAGTTATATGTTTGGAATTTTCCTTTTTCTAATCGTTCTTATTACAGACAATTATATTTAAAGTAAAATCCCCATCTAGTCGTACGAAAAGTTCAAAGGAAGACATATTAGTAGTCGGAGAACATGGAGTTGGTGCCCATGGTGAATACACTTATCATTTACCCATTCCAATTCCAGATTATATTGAAGTACCAAACTTCATCAGTTGTCAGTTATTCGAAGTTCTTTATTTACTTAAAGTCGTTGCATGTTTAGGTGGATGTTCTTTTAATTTGAATATCAATATTTATCCAGCATTAGCTACTGTTCCTAGTACAAGAATTTTAAATTCTACCTCACCATCCACTTCACAACCTCAAACAGGTTTTGCGATACCACCAAGTACCTTAGACCATCCATCAGTACCATCAGCCACAGGTGATGATAATATTAATCCACCTTCATATAAAAGTGTGGCGCCGGAAAAAACAGTTTATCCAGGTAGACCACCAACAGCACCAAGTTCATCAGCTAGTGCTCCACCATTACCATCAACATCAGTACCAATAAATGAAATTGATTCAGTTCCAGAGAGTCGTATGTTATTACATTTCCCATGTTGCTTATAAAACAAATCACTAGTTTACTCTTCTATTTTGCAGCACCACCTGCGTACAATGAGAACATGGAGACATGACTTTCAATTTCAAGATATTAATATTTTTGTAATGCCTTTTGTATTGTCTGTTTACATATTACAGAATATATGTTTATATTTTATAATAAAAATGAAGGAATTGAAGAAAATTAAAGAATTTAAGCCTCAAAAATTGCCTAATGGTGTCTGGTATTCTCAATTTTTGTAAAATCTTGATTATATGAAGTCAATAAGCGAATCAGTGATAAGAACTTTGTAATGGTTTTATTGAAATAATGGCAAACTTTTTGCCTGTTAAGTTGGTTGCAGTAATCGGTAGTAAGTAATGATTTGGCGCCTGGCGTTGCTGGCGTCAGGAAGATTATCCGGAATGAACCGTACAACTCGGAATTGACCTTGATTTTTTGACCAGTGCCGTAGATCAAGGGATAAGACAATTTGGAATGAAAATGACAAACTAATGATAAGTTCAGTAAAATGTGACCTTTATAATTAATCTGCAAACGTTTAAAATTCCATCAGCCTTCATTAAAAAAGAAATAGAATTTGTTTAAATAAATATGTGATTCTGTGACAAAATAATGCTTAAACAATGCTAATAGGTAGTAAAGTGCCTCAACCAGCAGAACTTTGCGCTGGTCAAAATATTGAAATGATCTTATCAAGGTTGAATTTTCAGTTTGCCAGTTTATTTATGTTGCGTTGTAGTGCGTAGAATGTCCACCAAATACCAGGCAGTTTATTCCTGAAAAGACTAGTAAGTTTCAATTATTGAAAACCTATTTTATTTTAATTTATTGTGAATCTTGTAGAAAATCACATAATTCCAGTGGCGTTCGTGCAAAATGTCTTGCAAAATACATTTAGAAAATCGTCATAATGTCTATATATTTGGTACTGAAATTAAAGGTAGAGTTGAGTGCCATTTTAATGAATCCACAACACTTAGAGCTATTAAAGTACGTTTGAAATGTAAAGAACATAATGAATGGACTGAAAGTGAAAGTTATTATGATGAATCATCGAAAACAACTGAAACTAGAGATGTCATATATACTGGTGATAATACGATCCTAGCTGAAGAACAGATGCTTTATGGTTCTAGTATGATATCATTAGTTTAATTTAAAAGATTATATTATCAGCATTAAAAATACATTTTAGATTCTGGTGATCATAAGCTTCCACCAGGTCATCATTTTTATCCATTTAAATTTGCCTTATCAACGAATATGCCATCAAGTTTTCAAGGCCCTTATGGTTCGATAACGTATACATTGAAAGCTATCGTTGATAGACCTTGGCGTTTTGATTATAAAGATTATCGCATTTTGTCTATAAAAGCACCATTAAATGTTGATAACTTCCCCTCAAATGATCTTGTACATTATTTTTTTATTTCTCGTTAGAAAAGTAATTTTATTAAAAACAATTCATTTGTTTTAGGCTCCAGTAACATTTGAAGAAGATAAAACTGTATGTTGTTTATGTTGTCAAGGTGGTGATATTTCTATGATTGTTGATATGCTACGTATGGTGTTTGTACCTGGTGAGAATATTAATATGCGGATACAATTAACGAATTTATCAAATGTAAATGTTAATCAGTTGAAAATCAGACTTGAAAAGGTTAATAGTTAGTTATTTGTTTGAGATTTTCGTTTTTAATCTTGTTTATTACAGGGAGTTACATTTAAAGTAACATCCCCATCGCATTGTAAGAAAAGTTCAAAGGAAGAGATATTAGTAGTTTACGAGCATGGAGTTGGTGCTCATGGTGCCTACACTTATGATCTCTCCATTCCAATTCCAGATTATATTGAAGTACCAAACTTCACCAGTTGTCAATTATTCGAAGTTCTTTATGTACTTCAAGTTGTTGCATTTTTAAGTGGATGTTCTTCTAATTTAGATATCAACACCTATGTACAATTAGCTAATGTTCCTAGTACAAGAATTTTAAATTCTACCTCACCTTCCATTTCACAGCCTCAAATAGGTTTTGCGATACCACCAAGTACCTTAGACCATCCATCAGCACCATTAGTTACAGGTGATGATAATATTAATTCACCTTCATATAAAAGTGTGTCGCCGGAAAAACCAGTTTATCCAGGCGGACCACCAACAGCACCAACTTCATCAGCTAGTGCTCCACCATTACCACCAGTAAATTCAATTACTTCAGTCCCAGAGAGACGTATGTTATTACATTTCCTATATTGTTCATAAAACAAATCACTATCTTCTATTTTGCAGCACCACCTGCTTACAATGATAACATGAAGACGTGACTTTTAAGTTTAAGATGTTTTAATTTTTGTAATGCTTTTTGTATTGTTTATATATTGCAGAATATGTCTATATTTATTAATATAAATTAAGGAATTAAAGAAAATTAAAGAAGTTAAGCCTCAAAAATCACCCACTGCTGCCTGCTTGGAAATGTTCTGTGATTATATCTTAATTTTATAAAATCTTGAATAAATAGAAATATTGGATTGTAGTTCGACTTAATAAGATTACCTTTTTTCCTTCTGGATATTTTTGGTGAACTGTGACAATGTAGTGCTGGCGCTAGGAGGATACCGGAAATTTCCGGAAAAACCAGAATTGACCCTTATTTTATCCTTTGAAAGTTTAAAAGAAGAATTGAAAATTTAAGAAAATTCTTAACCAGTACTTCAATAATTTATGCTGTCGACAATCGGAAGTAATACGTTTAAGAATATTACTTTTACAATTGATAAATGTGCTTAAAATTCATTAGTTTCCATTAAAAAAATTGGAATAAAATAGTGCCGAATAGTATAGTAGAAACATTGGTAGAAAGCTCTACTGTATCATACAATTACCATTAACTGACTGCTGTTATCAAGGTTAATTGTGGTTCCAACAATTTGTTTATGTCGTCTTTCGTATTTACGTAGAATATCGAAGGTTTTATTGGAAAAAATTCCAGTAAGTTTAAGTTAAAAAAACATCACGTTTTCATTAATTATTTACTTTTTTTCTCGAGAAAAAGTTCCTCAATGTTCAGATTCCAGTGGCGTTCGTGATTACTAATTAGATACCAGAAAAAAATGTCTTGCCACATATATTTAGATGATAATCATTCTAATTTCTATACAACTGGTGATGAAATTATAGGTAAAGTCAAGTGTCATTTTAATGAATCAACAAGACTGAGATGCATTAAAATCAGCTTAAAATGTAAAGAACATAATCATTGGAGTGGTAGCAGAAATGAACATTATTATGATACATTTGAAACTACATATACTGGTGATAATACCATTTTTATAAAAGAACATATACTTTATGGCTCCGGTATAAATATTATTAAATTTAATAATTTTATTTATAACAAAATACAATTTATTAGAATCGGGCCAAGATCGTCCACCACCTGGTCGTCATATTTATCGATTTAGATTTGTTTTACCAACAAATATACCATCAAGTTTTCAAGGTCCGTATGGTTCGATTACATATAAATTAGAGGCTATCGCTGATAGACCTAAAGATTTTGATTACGAGGATTATTGTGTTCTGTATATAGAATCCCCGTTGTATGTTGATAATTTTCTCGCAGAGAATCTTGTATGATTCTAACTTTTCTATGCATTATTTTTTCACGTAATTTGTGATTTTTTTAGTCACCAGCAACATTTGAAGATGATAAAACTGTAGACTCGTTGTGTTGTCAAGGTGGTGATATTTCTATGGTGGTTGATATACCACGTATGGTTTTTGCACGTGGTGAAAATATTGATATGCAAGTGAAATTGACGAATTTATCAACTGTAAATGTTGAACAACTCAAAATAAAATTGGAAAAAGTCAGTTGTTTTTATACCTTTTGGTTTTTATTCATTTATTTATTTATACTGAAACATCATAGACATTAATATCTAAAGTAACATCTCCATCATATCATTCAAGATGTTCGGATGAGGACATTTTAACAGTCAATGAACATGGAGTTGGTGCCCATGGTGAATACACTTATCATCTATCCATTCCAATTCCAGATCACATTGAAATACCAAACTTCACTAATTGTCGTTTATTTAAAGTTCATCATTTACTCAAAATCATTGGATATGTAGATGGAACTTCTACTACTAATTTATATATTGATACTCATCCAATATTAGCAAATGTTCCTAGTTGCAGAATTCGAAACTCTTTCATACCTCCCATTTCACCCCTTCAGATAAATTTTGTACCAACGACTCCGGATTATCCCTCACCACCATCACTACAACTATCATCATCATCATCATCAACAACATCATCAACATCATCAACATCATTAGATAGTCCTGACGATACTAGACCACCTTCATATAAATGTTTACTTCGGAAAAGGCTGCCTTCTCCTGGCCAACCGTCTACTGTACCAAGTCCATCAACAAGTACTTCACCGTTACTATAGTCTGCCCCAGGAATCATGAGCTAAATGGTCATAAAATTTCGAACTAGTACGAACATTCATTATTGTACCTATCTTTTTCTAACACACACGTAAAGTTTGGTTACTTTCAATGAAGTACAGTGATTCAAGTTAAGCTGTACGTTTAGTATAAACGAAGGTGTGTAGCAGATGTCTAGGAAGAGACTACCTAGAAGCGTATGTCGGCGATAGTCAAACATAGTCAACCGAGCCAGTGGTTCGACCACATCCCTACCAGCAACATCAATGTTTTGGTTCATACAGATGTTTTATGGCCATTTAGCTCATGATTCCTGGGACAGACTATATCAGTTAATGGGGCGGCTACTTCAGTTCCAGAGAGTCGTAAGTTGTTACTTTTCCTGTTGTTTATAAAAGACGTAACTGATTTATCTTTTTTTTTGATAGCACCACCATCCTATAGTGATACCATAGTACCATGAATGTTATCAAATTCTAACAATAAGATGCTTTTTAAAATTTTGTATTATAATTATATTATTGTCTAGTGACTTTATGTCAGCATTAGATTGGTCTTTGGAGACCCCTGGTCTCTGGTCCATGGTCTTTGGAGACCTCTGGTCTCTGGTCCCTTGTCTTTGGAGACCTCTGGCTTATGGTCCCTGGTGTTTTTATGAATAAAAAATCGACAGTTTCAAAAAAAATTTTTCTCTATACTATAAAATCCGTCCTCTTGTCCACATCAAATTTAGGTCTTGTCCCACCGCTGGTAAGCTTATTGTAAAACATCGATACAGTCAATTCTAGATCAACAATCATGTGCCATATCGTTGATTTTCTGGTGGCCGCATAGAAAATTGGGCCACGATCGCCCCACTTGAAAGCCACTGGTCGAGATTAGTGTTATCAAGGCTAAATTTCAAGTTCGACTATCTATTTATATCATGCACTATGTACGTAGAACAGCAGGAAATGTATTCCTGAGAATGACAGTAAGTTGAAATTATAAACATGTTGCATTTTATGTTATTTATTAATTTTTTTTTGCAGAAAACCATATAATTTCTGTGGTGTTCCTACAAAAATGTCTTGCAAAATATACTTAGAAAATGATCATAATCACTATACACCTGGTACTGAAATTACAGGTAGAGTTGAATGCTATTTTAGTGAACCAATAACACTAAGAAATATCAAAATATATTTAAAATGTAAAGAATACAATCAATGGATTAACAGTGAAGTTTATTATGTTGATACTACGCAAAAATACGCAACCAGAAATGTTATCTATAGTGGTGATAATATAATCTTTTTTGAAGGACAAGTGCTTTATAGTTCTCGTATAGATACTATTTTCATTATGAAATCATTTCTTTTTGGTAATCAATACATTTTAGAATCTGGCGATGGTTATCTTCCACAAGGCCATCATGTTTATCAATTTACATTTGTTTTACCAACAAATATACCATCAAGTTTTGAAGGTCCTTATGGTTCGATTACATATAAATTAAAAGCTATCGTTGATGGATCTAGACAGTTTCATTATGAAGATGATCATACTTTGTCTATACAAGCTCCATTATATGTTGATAACTTTCCTTCACATGATCTCGTAAATGTTTCTCTACTGTTATTTATAAAAGCAATTTTTATATCAAAAAATTTTATTTCTTTTAGGCTCCAACAGGGTATGTAGATGAAAATATTGTATGTTCTTCATGTTGTTGTCGAAGTGGTGCGATTTCTATGGTTGTTCATATGTCCCGGATGGTGTTTGTGCCTGGTCAACATATCGATATGCAAGTGAAATTGCATAAGTCAACAAATCGAAGACTGCGTAAATTCAAAATTACATTGAAAAAAGTTAGTTATTGTTGTTATATTATGTAATATCGTTTAAGTTTTGTTTAGATTTTCCTATTTTTTACTTACAATAATAGATAGTCAATTTTAAAGTAACATCACCATCGCAGGAAACAAAAAGTTCAGACGAAGAGATACTAGCAGTTTACAGACGTCGAGTTCGTCGCCGTGGTGGCTACACTTATAATCTATCCATTCCAATTCCAGAACATATTGAAGTACCAAACTTCACCAATTGTCAATTATTCGAAGTGTACTATTCACTTAAAATTGTTGCTTGTATGAGAGGATGTTCCACGAATTTAAATGTTGAGATTTATCCAACATTAGCTACAGTTCCAAGTTCTTCCATACCATCCACTTCACCACCTCATATAGGTTTTAATACCTCAGATGACCCATCACCATCGTCGGCACCATTAGCTATTAGTACTGATGGTGCTGGTGGCACTAGTCCACCTGCATATACAAGTCTGGTGCCGGACAGATCGCTTTATCCCAGTGGATCACCAAGTACATCGGCAACTACTTCACTAGTACCATCACTGCCAAGACCAGTTAATAAAACTGTTGCTTCAGTACCAGAAACTCGTATGTTATTAGTTTTCCTATTGATTATAAAAGAATAAACTTTTTTCTTTGTTTTATAGCACCACCGTCATATAGTGATACCATGAAGCTATGAAATCAGTGTTATCAGATTTTGTGATAGGTACTGATATTTTTCTATTAAATGTATGATTTTATTGTTGAATACTTATCTATGTTTTATAATAAAAATAAATGACAAAATGGAAATAGGTACCTATTATAGTACTAGCTCTAGGAACAAAAAGACTCCCTACCCATTTAATTCGTTCGATACTCTTTTGAGCAGGGACGGACGATTAACTTCGGGGGCCCTGAATTAACACTGTTTGTAATATTACTACTCTAAAAGGGCCGGTTGCACCATTCGTTGTCAAGACTTTTAACAACCCTTTAGATATTTAACAGTGGGTTTTCCATTGGGTTGGCCTATTCCTAAATATTTGGTGTGCTGTTAAATTTTGACAACGATTGGTGCAACCGGCCCTAAATATGTTTTTTTTGTTTATGTAAAGTAGAAAAAAAAATTGGCTGCGATGGCCGGGAATCGAACCCGGATCAACTGCTTGGAAGGCAACTATGCTGACCATTACACCACCATCGCAATCTACGTTTAACCTTCATTTTGCTTAGTATTCAAATTGTATTGTGTATTGTTAGCAATTAATTTATTAAAAAAACTTACATTTGCATCAAATATTATTCGTTAAACATTATTCTTATCACAAAAGAAAAATAAACTGTCTGAGATCAATTATCTGATTACACGAAACTGGTGTTTGGAATTTTGACAGATGACAGATCTTGTTTTGACATTTGGTGGCAAGAATGGCGGCAGTAATATTTACTGGAGCCCGGTTATTAAGTAAGTTTTAAATTAAAAAAAAAGTATAATTACTCCCATAAAAGTCTATATGTCTTTATTATTCTACTAACTATCCTAGAAATTTGTTTAAATTACATGTTTATTGTTGTTACATAACATAACCTCAAATGTCACTTACAGACCAAAAATTCACAATTTTCTTTTATTATTATTTTATAGAACAACAAAATGGAATTATTGGAATTGCTCTGATTAAAACACATAATTACAGTACTGAGAATCCGTATAATTTAGCTTCATTGAAACGGGGCACTGGTGGTCGATCCAGTTTCAATGGTATTGTAGCTACAGTTTTTGGTTGTTCTGGTTTTTTAGGACGTTATGTTTGTAATAGATTGGGTAAAATTGGTACACAGGTAGTTCAAGTAATTGTTTATAAATTTATCTCAATTTACATTATTGATTATTTTGCAGTTAATTCTCCCATATCGTGGCGAGGCGTCAGATGTGATGCGTTTAAAAGTCTGTGGTGATTTAGGTCAAGTTCTATTTCATCCATTCTATTTACGTGATGAAGAATCAATACAAAAATGTGTTAAATATTCGAATGTTGTTATCAATTTAATTGGTAGAGATTGGGAGACACCCAATTTTAAATTCAATGATGTCCATGTAACTGGTGCTAGATTATTAGCGAGAGCGGCTAAACAAGCCGGTGTTGAAAGATTCATTCATGTTTCGGCTTTAAATGCAACCGAACACCCACCAAGTATATTCCTACCGAAAGGTTCACAATTTCTAGCTAGTAAATATCGTGGTGAACAAGCTGTCTTGGAAGAGTTTCCAGAAGCAACAATTTTTCGACCAGCTGATGTTTATGGCCAAGAAGATCGTTTTCTTAGGTTTGTAGATTATCTAACTAGGAAAGGTTATTTTGATAAAATTATTTAGATATTATGCGCATGTATGGCGGCGACAAGGGCAATGGATGCCATTATGGGAGAAAGGTGAAAAAACCATAAAACAACCGGTACATGTAAGCGATGTGGCGGCTGGTATTGTTGCGGCACTTCGAGACCCTGACACAAAAGGGAAAATCTATCAGGCTGTTGGGTAATTATTTAGAAAATCAACCAACTCTATAAATATTGACGATTGACGATTATAATTTAATTTTCTTTTAAGACCAAAACGATACTATCTTTCTGAATTAGTTGATTGGTTCTATAGAGTGATGCGTAAAGATAAAGAATGGGGTTTTAAACGATATGATATCAAATATGATCCATTATTTAAATTGAAAGTTACATTAACAGAAAAGACGCGTCTTGGTTTTCCAATTGGTAATTTACATTGGGAACGTCTTGAACGTGAATATATAACAGATGATGTTAAATCAGAAATACCAACATTAGAAGATTTAGGTATTTGTTTAACAGCAATGGAGGATCAAGTACCATGGGAATTGAAACCATGGCAACATGGTTTATACCAAGGCATTGATGCTGATGAACCAATGCCACAGCCAGCACCACCGAAAGTGGTTTTGTAAATAATTTTATGTAAATAAATTGAGGTGAAATTTAATCGAAACAGTGTTTCTTTACACAATTCAGATTCATATAATAATAAATTGTTTCCTAATTTATCATTGTAGCTCTAGAAAAATAAATAAAACGTTGGATTTTTTGTAAACTAATCTTATTAAAAACACCTCAATTGTGAAGTAGGCGAGATGGAAAATCTTGCAGTGCCTACACACTTCACCTACTGATAAGGCTGTCAGTGCCTTGTCTTTCTAGTTGTAAGTCACCCTAGAAACATTGTGAGAGCGGGTTTAAAGGGCCACTGATTAACTTGAGAACACTGCCACTAGACACTGAACTACCTTCTAGCCCAGTGGTTCTCAAGCTTTGGTCTGCGGATTCGCGGGTTCCAAGAGTTAATACTTAAGTAAATGTATAGAGTTAGGAGGAGTTAGTGGTCCGGCAAAATGCACATCATTTGGAGAAAGTGCACAAACTCATAAAATCTAAGAATCGCTGTTCTAGCCCATTTGATAAAGGTGTGAATGCCTGTTAGTGTACGAAGGTTTGCTCGCGAAACTTATAATACAAACAATATGTTAAGATTTTCTGACATCACATTGGTAGAGTCAGCTCTGAAGTCTTCTTACCATCGGTTAGCGCGGGATTTAGGGCTGGTTTCAATAATAATAGAATCGGTTGGGTCAAGCACTAGCGGATTAGCGGGCCCAAGACCATATGATTTCTGGGGAAGAGATTCACTAAAATGTGGTCACATAGAACATGAGTTATCGTCTAATTATCTGCAAGTTGGCTCATTTTTGACGCTCAGTGCCATCAAATCTTTTGCGGGGGACCTTTTGTGAAAATTGTTCCGTATGGAGACTTGTGCTATTCGCTAACCAGTTTGTGTTATCTGTTCATTTAGGTACTAATCAAGGATTGCCTGTAGTTGTCTGGATGGTCAGCTTTGGCCTAATAAAGGTTTCGATTGACGCCTGTCTTATCAGTTATCACATTATCGCCAATTTTGTTTCCTATCACTCCACAATAGACTAGAACCTGCATTAGGGTTCTGTTTTTCTAGTGCCTTTACTGTTTCGTGACAGAATTTTCATTCAACAAGTTTCTTATCTAATTATGCCACCCAGAAAGGGACGAATACGCCAAATTTTTGTTCTTAAGCGGGATTCAGAGTTTGACGCAAGAAGTAGCGCAAGCGCGGCGCAGCAGCAACGCGGCCGCGTCAGTAAAGTAAGAAAAGTTCAACTATAGGATTTC
>JAZBHA010000032.1:3509-18460 GCA_037464855.1 Iselma pallidipennis
CTTTTATTATTTGTTTCCAACTTTTATTGACTTATCAGTTTAATTATCGTTGATTTTTAACTTGATTGACCGTCCTATTACATTTAATAAGTCACATTTATCTTTATACGTTTCAATTTTTGCAATTTATCATTTATTTTCAATTTATAGTTGAATGGAAATTTGAATTTGCCGCCAATTAGTTCAATTCAAACAACCCGCCAAAAAGTCAGTGGCGTAGTATTCTGATTTTTTTGTTTGTTATGATAACAGGTACCGAAATTGGTACAAAATCTGAATTAAACATTCTAACTGATAGTTCATTGCCATTGTGATGGCAATTACAATTTACTTAAATTAACTTTAATTCTATTAGAATAAACAATTAGATAGGATAATTTAATGGAGCTTTAGACACAGCAATTAGCAATGTAACTGTAGTCACAGTTTACAACAACATCTGTCAAAGTGACAGGAGAATTCTAACCCAATAAAAATGTCTCAACAAACTGATTTTATTAAAAAAGAAGAAATTAAAACTGAATCAAAACAATTAGAAGATATTGCGGTAATAAAAACAGAAAATTCCGATGATTCAAATGATACAAAAATCTCATTTAAAAATAAAAAACGTAAACCGTTACGACAACGTAAAAGATCGGACGAAGAACAAGATGAAGAAAATCTTGACGAAGTTAGGTAAGTTTTGGTAAAATTAATTAATAAAATTGAAAATTAGATGAGTTGATATGTATTTCAGTGCAAAATTAGAAGAAATGCGTGAATTACAGAATTTAAGAAAACGTCCACATGGTGTTAATGTGATCGGTTTAGCACTCGGTACAAAAGTAACAACAGATGATGAGTGTATATCGGTAATTATTATTATTATTGTTTGTTGAATAATAATAATGAATGATTTTTAAATTCTAGAAAGATCCATTTAAAGTAAAAACCGGTGGTATGATCAACATGCAAGCCTTAAAGAATGGTAAAGTTAAACAAATCGATGATGCTTATGATACTGGTATTGGTACACAATTCTCTGTTGAAACAAATAAACGTGATGAAGATGAAGAAATGATGAAATTTATTGAAGAAGAATTATCAAAGAAGAAACGTAAAATAAACAGAAAAGATAACACAACGAATAATGATAATAATAATGATGGACTAAAAGAACAATCAATTTATACAAGTCCTGAAGAAGCTGCATTACAAGCTGTACCTGATCATTTAAGAGAATCATCAACGAAACGTTCCGAAGAAATGTTATCGAATCAAATGTTGAATGGTATACCGGAAGTTGATTTAGGTATTGAAGCAAAAATTAAAAATATCGAAGCAACTGAAGAAGCAAAATTGAGATTATTGTGGGAGAAACAGAATAAAAAAGATGGACCATCACAGTTTGTACCGACAAATATGGCAGTGAATTTTGTACAACATAATAGATGTAAGACAACAATTTATAGTTTTTCACTAAAAATGATTTATTTATTTATTTATTTATTTTTAGTTAATGTTGATAGTCTAGATAGTACAAAGAAGGCAGCAAAAGATGGTTATGCTAAAGTTATTGAAGATGTACCTAATAAAAGTAAAGTCAAAAAGGACGAAAAAGCTACAGATGATTATCATTATGAAAAGTTTAAAAAACAATTTAGACGGTATTAGTTTTTGTATAAATCGTGTATATAGTTAATTAAAATTGTTTACTTTTATACGATATATCCATGATTACTCCCAAAATTCCAAGATGCTTGAGATACCAGCTCAAGCACTGCACCTAAATCCTATCGAATAGCTTTGACATGAATTGAAATTTAGGTAGAAAAATACGTATATATCTGAAAAGTAGTGGAAAATCTGGCTTTTTTTTGTATGACAAGAAACAGGTTCTATTTTTCCTTGAAAATATGAATATAAAATGCTTCACTGTATTCTAATCTTTATAACTTTGTAGGCCATTGTATGATTGGTTGTCTATTAGTAATAAACGAAGTATAAAGATTATCATCTATTTACATATCAAAACATTCCGATTATTGTTGAATTAAAAATAAAAACCCTATCATATATCGATAATACTTATCATTGTTGTAAACATTTTTTATGCACTTTGCTCTTGCTAGTACTTGACGTGTGTTTATTTACACATCAGTTAGTATATTAAACAATTTACCTCATATTAGGCCATTAGGCTTACAGTTAGTGGTTCCAGAAGTAACAAGAAGAATGGCTTTACGTGTAAGTAAACATAACACATCATTACTTTCATTTAATTAATAAAACCAATCGTTAACTAGATAAGCAGATTCACACAACAGACTGTATTTCGATCATTATCTACATCAAAACTACGAACAGCTGCACCTAACGGATACAATTTTGGTATGACCTAGAAGTTCAAGTTTAATCCAATTGAATACAAATAAACTAGAATTTACTTTTTTTCTGATGCAGAATTAAATGAGACTCAGAAAGAAATCCAAGATGTAGCACGGAAATTTGTTAAAGAAGAAATTATACCGGTAGCTGCCCAATATGATCGTACTGGTGAATATCCGTATGAGATTTATAAAAAAGCCTGGTCGATTGGTTTAACTAATAATCATATACCTGAACATTGCGGTAATATTTGTAGTTTCCTTATATATATGGACTTCCCAAAGAAACAATTCTCTTTGTTCATTTTAGGCGGTTTAAATCAAAGTGTTTTTGATTCTTGTCTTATCGGTGAAGAATTGGCTTACGGTTGTACGGGAATCTCAGGAGTTATTGGTTCAACAAATTTAGGGGTAAATATTATCAAGGAGCGGAAATATTTGGACTTACCATAGGTACATATATTTATAGCAAGTTCCTGTAATTATTGCTGGCACGAAAGAGCAACAGAAAAAATATCTGGGACGATTAATTGAGGAACCCTTAGTTGCTGTAATTAATCAAAAATCTTCACGTTATAATAGAAATAAACAAAACTAAGTAATTCTAGGCCTATTGTGTAACAGAACCCGGCACCGGTTCGGATGTGAATGGTGTTCAAACCAAAGCAATAAAGAAAGGTGATGAATGGGTGATTAATGGTCAAAAGATGTGGATAACTAATGGTGGTGTAGCCAATTGGTATTTTGTCTTAGCACGTACTGATCCTGATCCGAAATGTCCAGCGGCTAAAGCTTTCACTGGTTTTATAGTTGATCGTGATACACCTGGTGTAACACCAGGACGTAAAGAAATCAATATGGGTCAAAGAGCCTCTGATACTAGAGGTATAACGTTTGAAGATGTTCGAGTACCTAAAGAAAACGTTTTATTGGGTGAAGGTGCTGGTTTTAAGATTGCTATGGGTGCCTTTGATAAAACACGACCACCTGTATAATAAAAATTCATAAAAAGATTTCGTACAATTTTTGATTGAAAATTTTGTATTACAGGTAGCTTCGGGTGCTGTTGGTTTGGCACAAAGAGCCTTGGATGAAGCCAGTAAATATTCATTAGAACGAAAAACATTTGGGGTGCCAATTGCTCAACATCAAGCTGTTGCTTTTATGTTAGCTGATATGGCTATATCTGTAGAAACAGCACGTTTAGCATGGATGAAAGCAGCATGGGAAGCCGATAATGGTGTACGTAATAGTTATGCCGCTTCAATTGCAAAATGTTATGCTGCTGATATTGCGAATAAATGTGCCTCAGATGCTGTACAGATATTTGGTGGTGCTGGTTTTAATAGTGAATATCCGGTTGAAAAACTAATGAGAGATGCGAAAATTTTCCAAATTTATGAAGGTACATCACAGATTCAACGATTGGTGATTTCAAGGGCTATCGTTGACAAAACAAAACAACTTAACTGAAAAAGAGGCTAACAAACATATTTTTTCTATTAAATAAATAAATGTAATCAAAAATACTAACATATCTTGGTTTTATTGTTCCATCCTCGATCTTCTCCAATCAAAACCTTAATGAAGTAGGTACTAAAGTCCAAAATTAGTTGAAGCATTGATGGGCAATGTGGCTCCGGCCATGGGCGCTGGAAATTAGTTTGCAGAAGCTGATAGTGCTCTCACTTTATTCTTTATCTAAAATTCCAGGTGGCGTCCAGATGTTTAAACTTCCTAATGGGGGATACTTTAGTAAACTGGACTTTCTGTGCGCCAGCGAGTTGGAGTACTAGGACAGACACATGTGCAGAGTATGTATTCCAAACAATTGGCGCCCAGAAAACCCCATTTACTCAAGTATCCCCATCAGGAAGTTTGAGCATGTGGACGCCACTTTAAATGTAAGAAAAGAATCCGTTTTGGTAATATTGTACTGTAATTATGTGCTTGGAAGCTTGGCATTATTATGAAAAAAAAAATGGTTTTAAAATGGAAAATTTGACTAATTAAAGTGATTAACAAAGAAAAAAATATTCAGTTGGATTCAAACGCAACTCTACATCTTTATTTTTATCTTCAAGTTGCTTGGCAGTTAAAATCAATTCAAGCGGAATCCACATTTTTCTTATCTTCATCTTTATCATCTCCCCACCCATTTACAGCTGACAACCTCGGCCAATAGTAGATAAGTTGATACAGTAAAGGACAGGGATACAAATTTGCGATAGGAAGAAAGATAGATATATGATCTAAATGTTCCGCTAAGCTTGCTGGGTGCAGCAAATCCTTAAAGAGTGAGGACGCTTGAATTGAAATTTCCTTATGGATATCCATAAAGAGTGAGAAGAAGATAAAGATAAAGATGAAGAGTTGCGTTTGAATCCAACTGATTATTTCTAACGTAATTTGAAAAGTACAGTTGTAATTAAATGTAAGGGAGTTTATTATATAACATGATAATACCATTAATAATATCTATCAAACAAGCATTTTCTACAGGCTTTGTTCTTGCTAGTGCTTACCGTTAATGTATTTAATTATACTTCGGACGGTATTAAAGAAATAGCGTTTTAGTGGATTTACAATCAGTAATTCCAGAAGTAACAAGAACCATGGCTTTACGTGTAAGTAAATGTAACCTGTGGGTGTTTTCATTCTGTTAATAGAAACAATCATTAAACAGATAAACAAATTCACGAAACAGATTGTATTGAGATCATTTTCGACATCCAGACAACGAACAGCAGCACCAAACGGATACAATTTTGGTACGACCCAGAAGTCCAATTTCGATCAATTTTTTTGTTAGATTTTCATTTTTACTATTATTATTTACACTTACGTTTAACGAAATTATTCAAAGATACCACTTTTTTCATGTAGAATTAAATAAGACTCAACAAGAAATACAAGAAGTTGCACGGAAATTTGCCAAGGAAGAAATTACACCCGTAGCTGCCCATTATGATCGTATTGGTGAATATCCGTATGAGATTTATAAAAAAGCCTGGTCGATTGGTTTATCTAATAATCATATACCGGAACATTGCGGTAATTTTTGTATTTTTTTATAGAGTTTTTCAATAGAAATAATTTTTTTTTTAATAATTCTAGGCGGTTTAAATCAAGGCGCTTTTGATACTTGTCTTATCAATGAAGAATTAGCTTACGGTTGTGCGGGAATATCATTAATTATTCTTTCAACAAATTTAGGGGTACCAATATATATATATTAACAAATGATCATTTAGACAAGATGCTGGATCGTTAAACAGGACTTAACTATCCAGCATGTATCGGGAGTGAGAATAATTCTTAAAATTTTTATAGCAAATTCCTGTAATTGCCGCTGGTACTAAAGAACAACAGAAAAAATATTTGGGACGATTAATTGAGGAAGCCTTAGTTACTGTAATTTACCCAAAAAGAAAGCTTTATTATGGAGATAAATACAATTGCTGGGTAATTTTAGGCATGTTGTGTAACAGAGCCTGGTGCCGGTTCGGGTGTGAATGGTGTTCAAACTAAAGCAATAAAGAAAGGTGATGAATGGATTATTAATGGTCAAAAGATGTGGATAACTAATGGTGGTATAGCCAATTGGTATTTTGTATTAGCTCGTACTGATCCTGATCCAAAATGTCCAGCATCTAAAGCTTTCACTGGTTTTATAGTTGATCGTGATACACCTGGTGTAACACCAGGACGTAAAGAAATCAATATGGGTCAAAGAGCTTCAGATACTAGAGGTGTAACGTTTGAAGATGTTCGAGTACCGAAAGAAAATGTTTTATTAGGCGAAGGTGCTGGTTTTAAGATTGCTATGAACGTTTTTGACACAACCCGGCCTATGGTAAAAACACTTACGGCCAACTATATTCAGTTGGATTCAAACGCAACTCTTCATCTTTATCAATCCAAACGAAAATCCACATCTTCATCTTCTCCCCACCCATTTACAACTGACAAACTCGGCCAATAGTAGGTAACTTCACATAATAAAGGACAGGGATATAAATTTGCGATAGGAACAAGGATAGATATATGATTTAAATGTCCCGCTAAGGCGGAAGAAGCAAATCCTTAAAGATTGAGGACGCCTGAATTGCCATTTCCTCATCGATATCCATAAAGAGCAAAAAGAAAATAAACATGAAGAGTTGCGTTTGAATTCCATTGATATAATTTCTCTAGATTATTGGAATTTCAGATAGCTGCACTAGCTGTTGGTTTGGCTCAAAGAGCTCTTGGCGAAGCCAGTAAATATGCATTAGAACGAAAAACATTTGGTGTACCAATTGCTCAACATCAAGCTGTTGCTTTATTGTTAGCTGATATGGCAATATCTGTGGAAACAGCACGTTTAGCATGGATGAAGGCAGCATGGGAATTTGACTGCGGTATTAAAAACACGTATTCAGCTTCAATTGCAAAATGTTATGCAGCTGATATTGCAAATAAATGTGCCTCAGATGCTGTCCAAATATTTGGTGGTGCTGGTTACAGTACAGAATATCCTGTTGAGAAATTAATGAGAGATGCGAAAATTTTCCAAATTTATGAAGGTACATCACAAATTCAACGATTGGTGATTTCAAGAGCTATCATTGAGAAAACAAAAAATCTCAATTTGAAGTAAATCAAAATATTTTATTTTTTATTAGATAATTAGATAAATAAAAGAAAAAATACTGACATATCTTGTTTTTGATTGTTCTATCCTAGGTCCACTTCAAAACAAATCGTTATGTCGATGGGATCCACACGCTCCAAGTTCTCGTGGAAGATACTTGAGTACACTGGGTTTTCTGTACGCCAGCTGGTTGGAGTAAATACTCCGCACATGTCCATATCCCATTACTTCAACCCATTGGCGCACAGAAATCCCATTTTTCTCAAGCTTTCTCATCAGGAAATTAGAGCGTATGGATCCTACTTAAATGAAGTATTAAACGCATACGCGGTGGGATACTGTTATGTTATTATCACAAAATTATGATAAACATACATACTATACGGAATGTACTTTGCTCTATACTCATCATGATTATTTTATATACTTTGAAATTAATGTTTACATTATTTTAATGGAGTATCAACTGTCCGATTAGCAACTTGACACTTTAATTCGATAAGTACTTCAATAATGCCTTTACGTGTAAGTGAAAACGGCAATAAAAGGCTAATTAAAAAAATTATTCATCAACTATTTTATAACAGATTAGTCGACTTAAGTTTCAAACCATACGAAGAAAATTTTCAACATTTACAACCCAAACGGTTCCATCACAAGGCTACAGTTTTGGTAGGACTTCTTTTTTTTGATCCTTTCAAAAATAGGACTTTAGCATGTACCTACCTTATCTTAATCTTTTGATTTGTCGGCTTTTATTTTAGAATTAAATGAAACACAAAAAGAGATCCGAGATGTGGCACGAAAATTTGCTAGAGAAGAAATTCTGCCTGTAGCAGCTCATTATGATCGTACCGGTGAATATCCATATGAGATTTTAAAGAAAGCTTGGTCAATTGGTATAATGAACACTCATGTACCTGAACACTGTGGTGAATATTCGTTGTTTTTATCTCGTCTCTATAACGGTATTGAAATTAAATTTTTCGATCTATAGGTGGTTTAAATCAGGGTGTATTTGATGATTGTTTGGTTCGTGAAGAATTAGCTTACGCTTGTACAGGAATTTCAACAGTAATTGGATCATCAAGTTTAGCTGTAAGATATATTGATAAATACAGGCTGATATACAAAAACACAGTCACCATGGATTCTACCCTTTGCCAGTGGCGGATTTACGCACATGCGGTGGAGGCGGCCGCCTTGGGCCCCCTACATGACAATATTTACTTGTATTTTGCATATTATTGCCAAAAATTTGTAACGCCCCAAACTGTAACGCCTCCTGCCTCTTGAAGGCTAAATCCGCTGCTGCCGTTTGCCATTCTGTAGTTACATGCACAAATAATAGAAAATTAACTGCTATTTTCTTATTACAGCAAGCGCCTGTAATTATCGCTGGCACGAAAGAGCAGCAGAAAAAATATTTAGGACGAATGATTGACGAACCTTTAGTTGCTGTAATTAATCAAAAATATCTATCTTGTAGTAGAAATAAACAAAACTAAATAATTCTAGGCCTATTGTGTAACAGAGCCCGGTACCGGTTCGGATGTAAATGGTGTTCAAACTAAAGCAATAAAGAAAGGTGATGAATGGGTGATTGATGGTCAAAAGATGTGGATAACTAATGGTGGTGTAGCCAATTGGTATTTTGTATTAGCCCGTACTGATCCTGATCCAAAATGTCCAGCATCTAAAGCTTTCACTGGTTTTATTGTTGATCGTGATACACCTGGTATAACACCAGGACGTAAAGAAATCAATATGGGTCAAAGAGCTTCAGATACTAGAGGTGTAACATTTGAAGATGTCCGAGTACCCAAAGAAAATGTTTTATTTGGTGAAGGTGCTGGTTTTAAGATTGCTATGAGTGTTTTTGATTCAACCCGGCCACCGGTAGCTGCAAATGCTGTTGGTTTAGCACAAAGAGCTCTTGATGAAGCCAGTAAATATTCATTAGAACGAAAAACGTTTGGTGTACCGATTGCTCAACATCAAGCTGTTGCTTTTATGTTAGCTGATATGGCTATATCTGTAGAGACAGCACGTTTAGCATGGATGAAAGCAGCATGGGAAGTTGATCATGGTATTAAAAATACCTATTTAGCTTCAATTGCTAAATGTTATGCTGCTGATATTGCGAATAAATGTGCCTCGGATGCTGTACAGATATTTGGTGGTGCTGGTTTTAATAGTGAATATCCTGTTGAAAAATTGATGAGAGATGCAAAGATCTATCAGATTTATGAAGGTACATCGCAGATCCAACGACTAGTTGTTTCAAGGGCTGTTATTAAAGAAGCACAACTGAAATAAATAATACCACTGGGATATGGTTTCTTTCAAGACTTCAGAATTATTATTCCTAAAATATTTGTATTAAGTTTGTGGAAAAATTTTTTGTTTAAGATTACTTTCACTTTATTTCTGACTTTTCCATTGATTATTAGGAATTGTAGTGAAACACCCTTGTTTGTATTTTCTAGTTTTTGGCCAACGTTTCGTCACCGTGTGGTAACTTCTTCAGGGCATCAACTAACCAAACTAATCGACAAGTCGATATAAAATTTAAAGGGACATTTTCAAAGTAAAAGCTTTTCATTAAGTAACGCTCTAAATATATGGCAAACTATGTTAAAAACTTGAGTTTTGCTAGATAAATAATAATAAGTAACACTTTTACAGGCGGTTTTGCATGGTGTTTACATACATTTTATGCAAGTTTTTGTTATCCTTCCTTAACTAATTGGTTTCTTCACTCACTGGCACCGGTTGGTTTAGCTTTATCTCCAACTTCCGTTACATAAGTTTGTTTTTTTATTGTCTATCCAATTGTAAGTATTTCTAATGTTTAGATGGCCTAAATAAATATTTATCTCCACATTCTTAATACACACCCAATTTTTTTCTCTATAATTGTTTTTATTTACTTTAATAAATACAAACAATACAGAACATGACTAATAACCAAAAAATATAATGTTTTTACAAATTGTTTGGAAAATCCCATTTCCTGTTTAGTAACCCAACTCTTGTGAATGCAAAACTTCTAAAACACTTCTTCAAAATATTTCGTTTATTTGTCTGAAACTTCCTTATCTATCCTTCACTAATTTCAATTTTAATCTTACCACAAATCCACTAAACGCTACCTGTACTTTAATGTAATTTAAAACTTGCGAAACTTTGAAACTTCCGCAACTATAGTTCCTGAAACTGCAAATCGATTTAAACACAAAACGACATTAAGCTCTTTATCATCATTAGTTTGTTTTTACGTAATTTTCCTGTTATTTAATAAAAGTCATTAGATTTTCTAGAATTTGTTGGAAAAATTCAGTAAAAGAGATTTCCTTCGTTTCTTAATCCAATGCGAATGCGTCATTTTATTGAATTTCAAGTATTTTCTTACACAAAAAATATAGCTTATTGATCGATTTGAGAACAATAAGAGATGTCATAAATCAATTAAACAAAACAGAACAAACCATACAGACATATGAAGATTTATGAAATTTATCAATAGGAGATTTAATTGGTTAGATTGTACGTTTGATTGTAGTGGTAATCCCTACTGTTACCCATTTTTTTTTAATGCTACCAATATAAATAAGAAGAACACCTCAAAATAATCCAAAATTTATAATAAATATGATTGTGTTAAAACCATATGTGGTCACAATTTTAATTGTGACAATTGTAATTTATTCAAGTACCGGTAGTCCGGTCAAACAAAGTACTAAAGATAAAAAAGCAAAATACAGTGAAGATGATATTCAAGCACTTATTAAAGGAGTACCGGAAGAAGGTAAAATTTTGAAATCCAGAAAACCAAAAAATAAATAACTTGAATTATTAATCAATTCCAGAATTGACAGAATTCTTAAGGTATCATTTAAATCATGGATTTGAATTACATGAAGCACAAGAGGGTCTTAAAACACCATCGGTATTTATTATTACATAATAATCGTAATACAAGATTTGTATTTATTTTTATTTTCAATTTTAGAAACTATTATCAGCCGAAGAATCAATCAAATTGTACGATTATTTTATCGAAAATAATAGAATTGCAGATCAGGAAATTGTTGAAATGTCGAGAAATACGGTTTGTTTCCCTGAAGGTTGTATAGATATGGGTGATGCAGGTGTACATCCTTGATGAAAACACCAAGTATAATTTTGAAATTTGCTTGTATTTATTGTATTATTTAGTTTTGAAATAAATTATTTAGTAGTAGATTTAATTAATTCCTTCCATCTCATTCTTGACGTAGAGGAGTTTTCGCTAGGAAAACAAATTGAAGTAGGTACCTAGTTGTAAAAATGATTGTAAATCCATTTATTTGGAAAAGTTGTGGGATATGACGTCATTCTGTACCAGTGACGAATTATAGAATAGACAGAAAAGTCAATTGTCCTGGGCCCGCAACCTTTTGCCCGGTAGTCCGCTGGATGCGGATTTTGTAAATTTTTTGAAAAGCAGTTAACAGTAGACTCTCTGTAGCTGCAAATTATGTAATTAGGACCCGAGTAATCTCTATGTCTTGGGACCTGTTAGGACTTAATCCGTCATTGTTCTGTACCAAGAAATCTCCAAGTGATGGAACTTAAAAAGTCCTATCACCATTTAGAGAAAGATTTTCCTAAACGGATTAGGAATCAATTTGAAAGAAATTATCATCGATATAATCAATCATTTTATTTAATATTCTCGGATTTCGGGAAGGACAAGTATTTCAAATTAACTTTGAAGCTTAACATATATACCTACCTATATTTACCAGTATGTGTGTGGAAAAAAAAGTAGACAAAGGAATTTGCTCACGTTCACTTAAAAGGGATTAACAGATAGATATAAATGTGATTATTTGTTTGATACATTATCCATACCTGCAATAATTATTTTAAGTAGTAACCTGTCAATCAACAGGATATATTTTCCATTTGTGCTAGAATTATTTGTTGTTTTTTAGGAAATTGGTAATGGCCGGTACAGTCATTAAAGTTTTCTTTACAATTTGGCTGATTTACTCATGTCTAATGACAACAGAAGCACTGAATTTTGAGGAACTACTGAAAGGAATTCGACATGAAGGTAATTTACATTATAGTAGTACTTCAATTAGTTACTATCCTTCTATTTATTATTATTCTAGACATACAAGCATTTCTATTATATCACGTTATTCGTGGATATGAATTAAAAAATCCACATCCGGAATTTGTAAGTACCTACTTATTCAAAGTACACGATGTCCCAGTGAAAACTACCTCCGATCCTCTCAGATTTTCAATTACAATACGTTTATTTATTGATGGATACACTGGGACATCTTGTATAGTAGGAGTATTTAATTTAAAATTATTAAGAGAGGGAATAATGGTTTTTTTTTGTAGCAAAATGGTTACACCGATGAGTATTCATTAAAGCTCTACAACTACTTTATTGCAAATTGTCAAATTACCAATGATACTGTGAAAAATTTAGCGGAAAATATTGTCTGTTTCCCAAATGGTCAATGTATAGATTTAGATGATCCTGGTGTACATCCTGTAGTAGAACCGATTACGACACCCTAGAAACTTGTTAATTATTATATTATATATTTAATAGCAGTATTAGTAATAAAGACTAGTTAAGATAATTGCGTTTCCGTTTGATTAAAATTCTAAGACCAATTTTTGATAGTTCTAGCTTCCAGTTAAATTCCGCTTTTCTTCTAAGTGTGCGTGTGTGCGTCTTAATCCATCCTCAAACAATTTAGATAAATTTTCTACAATCTATACCTACCTATATATAATAATAAAGTTCCAACTAAATCAAAAAGTAGAAATAACTTATTTCTGTTATAATAAAGTCGTTTGCAAACCGACTCAGATGCTTCGGTTTTTTTGTTAATATTTGATTACGTATGAAGTATGAAGATTATTATCATTGTTACTATTATTATTTTATTATCATTAGTACATCTTTCATTATCTGACACTGACAATGAGATGAATGATAATGGTATGGAAATTTCATCTAAAAATCCTCTTTCAAAATCTAACAAGTCATTTAATAATTTTTACATTTCTATAAAAACATTGTTTTAGTTGATCAAAATTCATTATTATTAAAATCATTAATAATAATATACGGTAGAAAATTAAATTTGGAACAATCAGTCCGGAATATTGATGTAAACGACGTCAATAATAAGGATATAGTGGTGAGTCTTTTTTCCTTTAAATAAAACTATTTAATAGAAATCCGTAGGTATCCTTGCACATTTTTTATAATAGATAGAGAAAAAATTATTATCAGGTACAAAATTGTATCGATAATGATAATTTTCTTTAAAAATAAACAAATAGGTTTGGCAGTATCTTCTCAGTCATAAATCTCTCAATAAAACTGTCAATCATTTTTATTTGTTTTTTTCAATTTCCTGAAATACGACATGTTCCATAAAAATGTACCTACAGTGTGTGGACAAAATTATTAGGCACCTTTAGAAGGTTGCGCACCGTAGGACTGGAAAAGAAATAATTGATAATTCGTCCATCAGCATCTTCTCTAATTCGTGTTTTAGTTGTACATCGGTGCTGGCGAACCCTCCGGTTCCAACATAGCCTGTAAATGCTCAATTGGGGTTGAGATCTGCAGTTTGTGGAATCCATCCCAGAAGTTCACCCCTTGATGTATGGCATGGGGCCCTTATTTTGCTACTCTATATACTTCATTGCGTCGTGTTCCTTATTTTCCATAATTTGTAGGATAATTTTGTATACTCGCCGGAATCAACCCTTCTCGGGGTGCCAAATAAAAGTAACTCCGCTGATTGTGAGCATAGTTACAGTTTTTTGTGTACTGCCCTACATTTATCAGAGTGATTTTTCTAAATTTTCTTTGATTGTCGTGGAAACTTTCAAAATATAATTTCTTATTCCATTCATTACCGTTTGATGTTGGTTTTCCTCTCCGTTTTGTATTTACCTTTTTATATGATATTACCTGTAGTTTTGATATCAAACATTGCGTGTAATCTATCTGACCAAATTTTTAAATGAACAAAGTAAAAAGTACAAATCTATACGTAAATATTACAACATTATTATAAATGCATCCCAGTCATTAGTAGCTGATAACTGATAACACAGTTTTTGTTGTTGCAAAATCTTAAGTAATTCTCTACTGATTAGTAGTACCTAACAGTTGTTAATGTTAATATTTGTGTTAATATTAAAATATTTGTTTTATCATCGACTGATATTATTACGTGTGTGATATTGATGACATATGGAGAAATCATAAACGGTATTATACTCGTAATAAAGAGAGTTTTTGCACTTTGTACGTTCATGTGAACGTTAACGCTAAATCCTGTTAGAAACAGGAAAATACCTATAAAAGCCAAATTTTGAGAATTTATTTTTCCTTTTCAGAGTTTCGTCGAACACCTACAATCTCCAAGCTCCAATTTAAAGAACAGGAATCGATCTAAAACAAATGGATTAAGATACTTTAATGTTGTATGTTTTCCGAATGGTTGCGTTAATATAGCCGATATTGGAGCACATCCTTAGAAACACTTTAGTTTTTATTGTTTGTCAGAAACAGTATAATTAAAAATAACAATGGAAAATATAACACAAATATCCTTTAATTCTTTGAAATAGTTTACGACAATTAGATAATTACTTTTTGTTTTTTCCTACAAAAATCTTTGAACTGTCCATTATAAACCTTTCCATGAATTCTGCATGAAATTATTTAACATATTTACACAAATCTTATAAAAAAAGTTCGTAAATGATGGTTAAATTAGACAAAACCAACCAAATTACTGGGAAATAAAAAGTTCAAATATTTAAAAAACTCTGAAACCCAATGTAGGTTTCTATTATGAATGAACTTTTGATTATTGTTGGTATTTTTTTTTTAATAAAAATAA
>JAZBHA010000032.1:18526-29672 GCA_037464855.1 Iselma pallidipennis
TTATAACAAACTTATCATGATTTAATAATTACATCATCTATTTATTGCTCAACTTTCTAACGGTCGTGTCCTAAATCATACCATGGAATTCTAAAGAACGTCTCCATCACCGTCTCCGTAAAGACGTCCATCAGAATTGCCAAGTCCGTACGGACGTCCATCACCAAAAAAATCATCAAGCTAAGATGACGAAGAAGTTCTTTAGAATGCCTCGGATAATCTGTAGCGTCATATGAGGATTTCTACCTACATTGATTCCACCGTTTACTATCATAAATTTAACCCAGAATTTATAAAAGTAATACTCCCACATATGGATGTTCTCTTTATTTTCAAAGGTCCAGTTGGTAATGACAGTAACACGACAATAGCGTTGAACAAATTAACTAAAGGGGCATTAATCAATTAGTGGTGTGAAATTACAGCCACTAGTCGAATATAATATCATCCCATAGACTAGCTGAAAGTACCATTTAAGCACTAGATTATCAGTAGACTTATATGATCATCTACAAATTGTTTATTACAGCTATAGCTGCTAATTTCTAATTAATTACAAACTAATTTGTAATTTAATTCAATTGAACGTTTTATTAGAGATTGGTTTCAAATTTCCAAAGTGACTTTGTATGCAATTGTCGATGATTTGTATGCATTACATTAAGGAATCAACTATGTAGAAATTGCTGATTTGGACATTTTCCTTTCGGGTATACGTACATTCGTATATTGTACGTATATGGGTTTATGCATATAGGGATGAAGCGAGATAAGCCATATATAGTTCATAGATCTATTCAAATGAAAGATTTACGAACAAGGAAATGTATATTATAGTGACTGAAAGCTTCAGTTTCAATCAAAAATTATAAGTTTTTCGCTTGTAAACTCCGTGAACATTCTATAAAGACAAAACATAGGTACTAAACGAAAACTTCTTAACAAGGACTAGAAACTTAAGTTAACAGAAACGGTTTGGCACGTTAAATCATGAGGGATTTCCCGTTCGTAAGTGGAAACCTTAATAAGGTGTATGAGATGGTGATTCCGGATTTAAAAAAGGCTTGTTCGAAAGTGTGTTTACTATAAAATTTATTAAAAATATTGTATAATGGTCTGCCTATATGATTGTTTATTTGTTGTAAAAAGAGTTTATGCATAATTAATGCATATCTCAGTGCAAATCTGATACTGAATCATTTTCGGCTATAGACGAAAAAGGTGCAATATTGTGCAATCTGCAACAGTTAATCAGTAACATTCGCTCCTAAATTAATATATAAAAACGAGCTAGCTCTCCTTTAATTATTCTATTAATTTATTTATATTTCTTCCTATATTCTCTGATGAATTTGAATTAGTTTTCTAGTTACTTTTGGTTCTTAAACGTTAACAGTTTACAATACTTGGCCGACTTTCAAACTTTCCAAATAAAACGGTTATTCCCCTAGAGACTTACTAATAATAAAACCCGTTCAACTCAATTTTGAATGTGTAATTTATTATAAGTAACCAGTTATCAATGTATTTTACTAATATCTTGGTGCAAATATTGTTAATAATGGTTTATAAGAATTGTGCAAGTGTTCAAAATAAATATTTAGAAGATCGACAACAATTACTCGATTTAGAACAATCTTGGTCAATTGGTAATAATTTAAATTTAACAACAAAAGAATTACAAGTCAACAACATTTTGTTATCGAACAAACATGACGAATTACAATCGTCTTATCAAAATAGTTCAAAATTCCTGCCATCAAAGTACTTTCCAGACGTGAAACCATTGATAGAACAATCAAAAGTGTTTCAATTTATTAGAAAAATTCCAAAAGGTGCATCATTACATACACATTTATTAGCAGCAACTTCTATTGATTTCCTATTAAATCTAACATATCGTGTTAATCTCTATGGTGGTTATATTAATAATAATTACAAGTTACGTTTCTTGTCACATCCCGAACAAGACCAACGTTGCCAATGGAAATCACTGAAAGATATCCGTCGAGAAAACGGTTCTCAATCAACTGATAATTGGTTACGGAATTTAATGACTTTGGAAATTGAAGATCGAACAAGTGTCGAGAATGTATGGAAAAAATTCAAACAAATCTTTACAACAATCTATGAAATGTTATGTTATCGACCGGTATTTGAAGATTATATTCATCAAGTTCTTGATGAATTGTATCAAGACAATATAATTTATACTGAATTGAAAGGTACTTTCATGCCATTATATGAATTGAATGGAACAATTTATACAAAACGAGAATTTCTCGATATTTTCCAAAATATTGTACATAAATTCCAACAGAAACATCCAAAATTTCTTGGTGTACGCTATATTCATTCACTTTATCGCGGTATAACGCTGGAAACGTTTCAAGAAAATCTAGACGAATTGATTGCGATGAAAAATGAATTTCCTAATTTTATTGCCGGTTTTGATTTGGTTGGTTACGAGGAAGAAGGCAAATTATTACAAGATTTCTCCCAACAATTATCAAATCTAAAAAGTGATTTGAAATTTTTCTTCCATGCTGGTGAAACCAATTGGTATGGTCATACCGATTTGAATCTAATTGATGCAATTCTATTGAATTCAACCAGAATCGGACATGGTTTTGCATTATTAAAACATCCATATTTCTTAGATCTAGCTAGAAAACGTAATATACCAATTGAATTGTGTCCGATATCAAATCAAGCTCTAATGTTAATTGATGATTTAAGACATCATCCATTAGTTTATTTAGTTGCAACCGGATATCCATTGATTATTGGTAATGATGATCCTTCCATATGGAATGCTTCCGGTTTAAGTTATGATTGGTATATGTTTTTTATGGCAATGACACATAAAGATCATGGTTTAAATGTATTCAAACAGATTGCTTTGAATTCAATCGAATTTAGTGTTATGGATAATGAGCAAAGAGTCAAAGCGAAACGTATTTGGCAACAACAATGGGACGAATTTTTAGATGCAATTCTAACACAAATCTAATGATAATTTAGTAGTTTTGCATGGTAATGTAATACTATATGTAATGTGCAAATAAAATAATTTTTTTCAAGACTGGTGTATTTATTTTGAATATAAACGAGAAGACCCCTGTGCAATCCCACAATGGGGCATGTCCATCCCCGCTCAAATGGTAGGAAATTGTGTCATTGCTTCCACTATTTGAGTAAACTTCTGGTTCTGAACATAGGGCGCTTATACTTCTAACGTCTAGAGGGTACTAGTTGTTTTGAGCATTATAAGGGATACGTTGACAATACTCAAACAGGTAGCACCCTCTACTCTAGATGTTAGAAGTATAAGCGGCCTATGTTCAAAACCATAATTTTCCCCCACTCAAATGGTGGAAGCAATGACGCAATTTCCCACCATTTGAGTGGGGGATGGACATGCCCCATTAAGCTTTTTAATCCTTCCCGTCCAAGCAACCCAACATACACGTGCGTATGCAACCGAGTATGTTTCAAGGAGCATTCAGAATTGTTTATTTATAACAATATAAACAATAATATTTAAAAAAATCGATATCTGTGGACAAAAAGCTTTCGTTGGCGGACTATCGAAAGAAAACTACTTGTTTTTTAAATATATAGATAGCTTTAATCACCCGTTATAAATTAATAAATAATTCTATATAGTTGTTGTTTTGTGTTTTTAACGGATCTAATAAATTTCAAGTGACTGATTATCATATCTCTAAAACAGATGTTATTTTCTAACTAAAGATAAGAATAAAAAATTCATTAGAAGTAGGTTTGTCCGTTAAATTTTCTTAATTGTTCCATACATGGATCTTATCAAAATACGTAGTAGCAATGGCAATAAACTTTCAATATTGATAGTTTAATGTTTATTGTTTATTAATTGATTTAAATAAAATAATTTTAAATATTGACTAGTCTCAACCAGAAGAATTTCAAAGATAGATTGAAAAATGCAATTGAAATTTTAATCAATTTAAGTCAACAACAAGTAGTAATTATCTAAAAATAAGTCTTCATTGATATAATTAAATGTCTGATAACAGACCACAAACTGATTCAATCTGTGGTCTTACAATTAATGATATTTGTTCAGTTGTTAGTCGTATGTGTTGAGTGAAACATTATTGTTTTTTCAAAGACAAATATGTGTAACAATAATAGAAATCGTTTAAATAAATTCATCCTAATCAGTATTAGTGTTATCAATTTAGTTAGATGTGATTATTGGACAGATAGAGCTAATTTCATACAAGACGAGAACAATCAAGCTATTGGTACATCAATCAATTTAACAACAAAAGAAATTGCCGTGAATGAGATTTTAATGAAATATAAATTGAAAGAGTATGATGACGGGTTTCTAACACCCAGAAATTTCCCACCTGCTAAACATTTCTTCCATTCAAAAGCACAAATTGAAGAATCGCAAGTTTTCAAATTTATACAGAAATTACCGAAAGGTGCTTCATTACATTCACATGATACAGCACTTGTTTCACAAGAATTCCTATATAATTTAACCTACAGTCAAGATTTGTATGCTTGTATTGTTAATGATCGATTACAATTACATTTTTTCGTGTCAAATCAAACTGATGAAGATTGTGATTGGAGATTATTGCAAGATATACGCCGAGAGAATTCAACATTTGATGATTTTGTTAAATCCGAATTGACAATAATTGTTGATAATCCGACTGTCACATATCCTGATATTGATGCTGTATGGAATCGTTTTATGGACACATTCTCGACTGTATTCTCATTTGTTATTTATAAACCAATCTTTCAAGAATATTTCTATCAAGCACTCAAAGAATTACATGATGATCATGTAATGTATTTAGAATTTCGTGGTGTCCTACCAGAATTGTATGATTTAAATGGTACAATTTATGGACCTGAAGAAGTCGTAGAAATTTACATCGAAACGCTAAAACAATTCAAGAATGATTATCCCGATTTCTATGGAGCACGTCTTATTTATGCACCCAGTCGTAGTGTTAATAATCAAACAGCTGAAAATTATATTGAATTAGCTAGAAAATTGAAGAAATCGTATCCGGATTTTATAGCCGGTTTCGATTTAGTTGGTGAAGAAGATAAAGGTAAACCATTAAAATACTTTATACCGGAACTATTGGAGATCAGTGGTGAAATTAAATTTTTCTTTCATGCCGGTGAAACGAATTGGAATGGTTCACCGACTGATATGAATCTAATTGATGCTGTCCTATTAAATACAACACGTATCGGGCATGGTTATGCTGTTGATAAACATCCAAAAGTTTTAGAAATTATTAAACAAAAAGATATTGCTTTAGAGATTAGTCCAATATCGAATCAAGTTTTAAAATTAGTTGATGATTTACGTAATCATCCAGCATCATTATTAGTATCAAGTGGTTATCCTATTGTGATTTGTTGTGATGATCCTAGTTTTTGGGGGGCTAAAGCTTTAAGTTATGATTGGTATATGGCTTTGATGGGTCTAGCAAGTCGTGAAGCTGATTTAAGGTTTTTGAAACAATTAGCAATCAATTCAATCAAATATAGTGCAATGGATGTAGATGAGAAGGATGTGGCTTTACAAATATGGGCAGACAAATGGGAACAGTTTCTTAATTATATTTTATTGAAACATAAAAAGATTAATCTTAATTATGACTATTATAAAGTAGATCTAATTAAATAAAAATTACAAAAATTACTGATTAGTTTCATTTTTTCTTAAATGAAGTATGAAATACTTAAAAACGGCGGAGAAGCAGATAAGAAATCAAAATTTACCAGAGTTACCAGACGGTTTTCTTTAGTGTTTCGGTGAAATTCAGACCAACATCATCGTCATCGTCACCTTCACTGTCGGTATCTACGAGGACATTGGCTCGATTTGCTTTGCTCCGCCCACCAACCTCAAAGCGGGACACTTGAATCAATGCACATGCCGGAATAGTCCTAGTGGACGATGACGATGATTTTGGTATGAATGCCACCGATATTGTTTATCTGAAGTCCTCTATCATTCAATTCAGCCACGTGTTTATTTGGAACCATTTTACAACGACTAGGGTAGGATATACTTTTAAATTACATTAATAACGTGGATTTAGTGGAGTGGATTTTGGAGACAGCACATGTAGTATGAATTATGGCTCAATTATGGAAAAAATATACGTGCATATATAATAAATTACGTGTTCTGTTATCGAACAACAATTGGCAATCCTAAAGTGTTTTTTATCATAATTAATGGTTGCAAAGTAGACGCATTTAAAAAATATTAATCGCGTCTTAATTTTTATAACAAATCGAGTTATTGTTTCTACACGTGTTGGATTTAACGACAATTAAGGATCTTATTAGAAAAGTAAATTATAATTAGTATTTAAGTGTTTTTTGTAAAACGGTGATCTTTAACATAAGTGAGTAACAAGAGAATCTGCTTAATACCATCAATCATCATCTGTAAAAGACACTGATAACGTTCCAAACACTCTATCAAGCTAAACTTTTGTCGATCGGCCTAAAAATGTATCCTTAAGGCGTGAAAAACAAAACAAAACAAACTAGTTATCTTACCAGAAATCCTTATCCTTGGTATAAATATCTTAAAATCGTTTCCTCTATTTTATGATTGGATACAAAATTTGCACGAAACGAACTAATTGGCCAAAAAATTTCATGATTTATCACTGAAGGATTAACGTTTATCAGTGATTATGTCAAATCAATTAAATGCAATATTGTGACACCTGTATTATATAAGAAACCAATAATCATAATGATCAACAATATTGTTTGCCAGTCAAGATGTTACTTTATAGTTTTCTAATAATTGTTGTATGTGTGATTTGTGAAAATTCTGCAGATTATTGGAATGATCGTGGCAATCTAATGCAACTAGAAATGTCACAATCTTTAGGTGCATCAATTAATTTAACTGGAAAAGAATTATTGGTAAATACGATTTTATTACAATTCAAAAATGATGAATATGAAAAATCAATGAATGGTACACAAACATTTCTACCTGCTGTACATTTTTTTAAATCAAAACCCGAAATTGAAAAATCTGATATTTATAAAATTATTCAATTATTACCAAAAGGTGCTTCATTACATTCACATTCTTCAGCAATGGGTTCATATGAACTACTCTACAATCTAACATATGAAGAAGGTTTATATTTTTGTGAAAATGATGGTGATATTCAATTGCAATTTGTCTTTATTGATGATAGTTGTGAATGGGAATTGGTAAGTAATTTACGACAAAATGATACAGAATTTGATGATTATTTGAGATCAATTTTAACATTAATTGTTGATGATCCGTACAATACTTATCCTGATATTGACACAGTTTGGAGTCGTTTTGAAGAATTGTTTGTAATTACTAGTCCATTGTTGAATTATCGACCAGCATTTGAAAAATATTTCTATCAAGTCTTTGAAGAATTATACAATGATAATATTATGTATATAGAATTTCGTGGTAGTTTTTCCTCACTTTATGATACCAATGGTACTATTTATGAACCAGAACAAGTTATCAATATATTTCAAGGAATTATTGAACAATTCAAACAGGATCATCCTGATGATTTCTTTAATGTTCGTATGATTTATGCACGTTCACGACATGTAACTAATGAAACTGTTACGAATTATATCAATACAGCACTAGATTTAAAACAAACGTTTCCTGATTTTATAGCTGGTTTCGATCTGATTGGACAAGAAGATTTAGGTAAATAGTTTTTCACTATTTCATGCAAAAAATGTAGAACAACGAAATCTCCCGCTTCCAAACATGTTCCTTTATAGTAACTCATCCCCAAGTAAAGCTCTGTACTCGCTTTCTACTTCTAGATCCCATCGTTTATAGGTTTTCATGGTCTGTTTATGTCATCCCTTCACATACCGATGTAGATAATTTTTGCTTGAGTCGTTTTTTTATTTGCTTCTGCAAGATCGTTTTGTGTTTTTTTCTTGCAGGTAATCCATTGTCGTATTTTGCTGACCAACTTCTAGCAATTTCCAATCAAATCAAATTCTTCTTTCATGCTGGTGAAACAAATTGGAATTGGGCAACAGATCTCAATTTAATCGATGCTGTCTTATTAAATTCAACACGTATTGGACATGGTTATGCTTTATTAAAACATAATGAAATTTTAAAATTAATTAAAGAACGTAATATTCCAATTGAAATCAATCCAATATCAAATCAAGTCTTAGGATTAATTAATGATTTACGTGATCATACTGGTACATATTTAATAGCTAATGGATATCCATTGGTAATTACATGTGATGATCCAACATTTTGGGGTGCTAAAGGTTTAAGTCATGATTGGTATATGGCTTTTATGGGTATGACAGGGACATATGGTGATTTAAGAGTGTTGAAACAATTAGCTTTAAATTCTTTAGAATATTCAGTCATGGAAGGTAGTGAGAAAGAACAAGCCTTATCACAATGGGCAAATAAATGGGATGCATTCTTAGACAATATTTTAAATATTTATAATAAAACAATAAATATTTAACAGAGTTTTTATTTCATTAGCTTAATACATGTTCTATATATAAGAAGTATATACAATAATCGAAGTTTTTTATTGTTCGCATCTAAAACTCTTTAATTTATTAAAATAAATACACTAAAACGTCCATCTACGATAGATATTTTTGTTATTATTACGGCTACACAGCCCGAAATAGATTCACTTTTTTCATTTTGTTTATTAGATTATTTACTTGTTTTGAAGAGTTCTTAAACCATCAGTCCATACATTTGAAGGTGCACTTGGGGTGTTTTTTTTTGGTTTGTTCCGTTTTTTTTTCTCTTAAATATCGTCAAAAACCAATTTTTTGTTTCGTTAATCATTTACTTCTAAAAATACTAACAAGCTCGTGTTACACATTTTTCTCGGCATAATTTTAAATCAACATCACAAAAGATTGTCCCACCAAAAAAATCTTTTTTCATATCAAGGGTGCTTCAATTTTAAGGGTGTGCGTGGGTCTATAAAGCATCCGATGCCTCTTATCTTATCTTGTCCAATTTCAAAATTAATCATATTGTTGTTGTTGATTTAAATTTAGTCGACAAAAATATTTTTTAGGCAAAATTTCTAGTAGAGAACCATTTAAACCATAAATCTTTCTATATTTTGTTAGCTAAAGAAAGGTAAACCATTCATGTAACCACATATTGCCCAAAGCTATAGTCTGTTCACCGACTCATAAGCTAAATGGTCATAAAACTTCTGTGCTCACTTGACAATGTTTGACTATTGCCGACATACGCTTCTAGGTAGTCTCTTTCTAAACACCTGCTACACACTTTCGTTTATACTGAACGTACAGCTGAACTTGAATCGCTGTACTTCATTGAAAGTAACCAAACTTTACATGTGCGTTAGAAAGAGATAGGTACAATAATCAGTGTTCGTACTAGCTCAAAATTTTATGACTATTTAGCTCATGACTCGGTGAACAGACAATAGCACCTTTGCTAGCTTTTAAAGTGGACGGGCAAAAATTTGCAACAGTTCCAAATAAGCTGTGTACCTACACGCCAACAATTTGGGATAGTTTTTCGTTTGCCATCATGTACTAACTTAAAAAAAAAACAGTAGTGATAAGGATGGACATAAAATTCCATTTTACAGAAATGTCTATAGAAAAATCCCTAAAGATTTATGGTTTTAATCATTCCCGATTAGAAATTTTGTTACAGTATAGATAAGGAAAATATATCACAAATATTATTGAAGGAAACTGGGTTTGGGTTGCTGGAAAAACCTAAAACATCAATCACTGTATTTTCTTTTTAGATCTTTTTCACATTGAACGTAATTGTTTAGTATTATAATTAACTGTAATGGGAAAATTTAAAGTAATTGTTATTCTAATCACTATAAAGTGTTCGTATTTAAAATTGGTCCTTGTGAACTATATTGTATTGTATTTCATCTGTGCTTATAGATATTATAAAATGATTAGATAGATTTGTTCTTGATATTCCAGTAAATACCCGAAGTTATTAAACTGTTAAATAGAAAGAGATTGAGAAACTTTGGATTGATTTTGTGCAAAACACAGATGAACAATACAATCGTTCTGAAAGACGTTTTCCATCATTAAAGTGCACGATTAAGAGAACGCGCACATTTATTCGTATCGGACGCACCGAATCGTATCTTTATTCTTCCGTATCAGAGACGAATGCAATCCTGTTCGATGCGAACAAATGTACACATTCCATAAGTCTTTCTCAAAATTCACGTATAAAATGTCTCTACCGATCACCATCATCGTACTCAATTCGTATGTAATATTTACCTAATAAACAACAACAAAATCTCGCAACTCAATCTGTCCACATGATATGATCTCGTTTTTTGAGAATAATTTGATTGAAAATTCACGGTGCAGCAGTCCGATGTACTCTATGTAAAATTATTTCACCAGTGCTAGATGTAGGCACGGTAGTCTCCTGTTCACAATGACACTTTAATATCCACTGCATAGAAACCGTCATCAATTTAGTGTCCTCCTCCTCCTCTTCCTCCTGTCCCTCCTTCTTCATCTTTAAATCTTTATTATCCTTCATCCATGGATATGAATCCGACCAGAGATCTTCACCTGGTTCCAAATATTCCGGTAATAATTCATATGTCTGTTCATACAATTGTGGACTATCACATATAAATTCAACTTTAACCGTTGTACTCAGTATTGGTTGACATTTTATGCCTGGTGTTGGACATTGTCCACAATATTTCGGACGGTAACGTTTCCGGCTACGGCATGGACCGAAATGTAAATATACAGCTGAACTGAGACGGTGGGTTGCTTTACATTCATGACCTCTCTGTGGAACAAGCATACAGAAAAAAAATGATAATAGATTATCTAACTGAAATTAAAACAACGATAGCGTTAGTTTTAATGTAATTGTAACAATTACAATGTAATGGTTTTCAATTCGTTTGGCAACAAAATGCAACAATAAACTCGTTCTCCTGTAGCAAAAGCAAATTTTTTGGTTTTTATTGGAAGGAAAGTTATTATCTACGTTTGTTTTAACAACTTCATGCTTCACATGGAGGAGTTA
>JAZBHA010000032.1:45343-83995 GCA_037464855.1 Iselma pallidipennis
TTTATTGTTTGTGATTTTTATCTATAAATAACTAATTTTTTTTATTAATGATATAATCCCTATTGATCACCGTTTCATATCTATAATTATTTATCAATTATAATAACAAATGTGTCACATTTTTAAATGGAACAAATACAGTAGAACTCAGATATGACGATATTGTAGAAACCTAGAAAATAGTGACACTAAATCTGATTGTATCGTTAAATGAAGTGTTGTTTGACCGAGTTCTACTGTACCTGCAATTAAAACCTCAATTTATACAAAATTTACTCGTATTATTGGAGAGCAGGGTCGGCGGAACGCAGTAAGCACTTGATGCTGGGCATAAGGCCCCTTGAAATTAAGAGCACCTCGGACGGAAAAGTAGGTTCAAGAATTAAATATTAAATTAACATGAATTTAATAATGCTAAACATTCTAGGGTGCCATATAAATTCTAGCATAAGGTCGACAAGGACCCTAGCGCCGGCCCTGCTGGAGAGAAAAGAATAATTAACTTTAGTATATCTAACTGTAAGTATTATCCTTCGGGAACAGGAGCCACTATAAAAAACATGGACAAATCCTATCAAGAATTTACACGAAAACGACTGGTTTTTATCACCTAATAGTGTACTATCTACAACGAACTCTAACGTATAATGTGTTAAGTCTTTTTATTTCACATAGAAGTAGCAACTTTTATACTCGTAGATATAGTAGTATAGTAGACCAACATCTAATATACGACAACTTAGTTATTATGACAAAATTGCAACCGCCCGAAAGTCCGAACTTATTGCATTAAAAAGTCGGATTTAACGGCTACCAGTCCTCAGCTTGACGTCGGCTATAATAGCCCAGACATACAGGGAAGTTAACGATCATTATCTAATTCTGGTTTAACAGTGTAATACTTTTTATCATTCAATCGTATGATTGAGGGATTTCGATTATTTCCGAATTATTCCGATTATCTTAATGATAATCTACGATAAATTAATTTGTGACACACGCGAAGTATAACGATGATCAACCGCTTAATGATCATTAACGTTCTCTGTACGTCTGGCCTCTAACGACACTGTTTTTCAAGTTGTTAAATTATCATCATAACTGAGTTCTACTGTATTTCTGTTTTTTTTTTTGTTAATATTACAAAAAATCAAGCGTAAGTACGAGTATTTGAATAGGAGACAATTTCAGAAAAGTTCAACAATGGCTGACAACGTAAATGATGTCCTTTGTGATTGACTAACTGCAAATAAAGGATAATATGAATTATTCAAACGTGAAATGTCTATTATCTCTTCGGCGATGAATATTCGCTAACATGACCGATTATAAGTATAGCTATGCTACATGAGATTGAATTAATTTCTCCGATTTGAAAATAATACACAAATATTTTAATGTTATTTTGATTATTCTTTCTACATATATGTATTTATTTACAAATGTAGGTCCATTTTAGAAATAATCAGAATTTTGGGTATGTGCCCAGAATACTTAAGAATTATAAATGACTATAATAATATAGAATTTTGTTCGTTATATGAGTCTGTTCAGCAATTCGGTATAATAGCAACAGTATATACTCTATGCCAACATTTTCGTAATATTATACTATTCAAGTATTCAAAATTTGAGACACAAACTTTGAATATCTGCATTGTAAGATCCGACCAATAAGAGCACATTTTCCTTTCAAGACTATTCATTGCCTCTATCTATTTATGCGACATTAACCAGAAACTTTACTGTAATAATGTCGCTTTAAATATATATTTTCGTTCAAAATACGAATGTGACTTGTGAAAAGAAAAACAACCAAAAATTTATTGATCCGTTATCCTATGATCAATACTTTTTTGAAATAAATTGACGGATATTGATGTGGTTGAATTTTTGTTGTTGCTATTGTACTGATAATAACCAACCAACAAAAAAAAATAATAGAAATAAAATATAAAAGAACGATTCTATTTTATTAGTGATCATCAATATTGAATTATACGAGTTGAAATTTCAAACTTGGCTATTTGCCAATGATGAGCTTTCATGAATAGAAAATGGGGGAGAGTGGTGCTTTTTATACACACGATAGGACTAACAAAAAAAAAAAACGAGGAGAAACTGTTAAACTGCATCAAGTTAAAAAGTTTAATCTAATCTAATCGAGGGTAATTTAAAACGACTTTGCAACTCGATTTTTTTTAATATCATAAATATCGATAATCGTATCTAACAAACTTTGCCATTATTGAAGCAAAAATCTAATTTCGAAAATAGAAAAGACTTGACTAATAGAAAACTTTTGTTGATTCGCACAATATTGATCTGCCAGTCGATAGATTGTGTGTGGAAAATTTCAGTATTGTACTTGAATATTTCTAGTCGGAAATAAAAAATTCAAACACAAAATTTCTGCAGATATTTTAAAAACGCATTTCGTATTTAGGACGCTTTACAGACTTCCTTTAAAACATCAAGACTTTTCTAATCTCACCTCGAATTTCTTGCACTCGTTTTGTTGAAGTTCTTGATAGTAACAACTCTATCTGAACAGAGAAAACTTCGTGGTAATGAAAACTTGTACAGGTATGCTTGAGTATCAAAAAAAAAAACACCCTAACAGGGTTTGATATGGAAGAAATCGTATTAAAATAATAGAAAATAGAAGAAAAGAAATCATCTGTTATCACAACTTATACCAGGGGTGGCCAACTTGTTTGTTCTTGAAATCAACTTTCTTCATAAAAAGTTGGTCGCGATCTACCTGTCAAGATCGCGATCTTTAACACATTCAATCTCTGGTCCTAATCGATGAGGGGGAGGAGAGTTTACACATGTAGTGTAATAAGGCCCACAAAACGCATCGTACAACACTTGTTAGTCAGGCAGTAACGGTGGTATTTACATGCGAGCGAGCGATCGAGAAAGGACAACCGTAATACAACTCAGAGGCTTATAGGTCGATTTCCACTAAACTGATTCAAATGAAACGAAGTGTAGATTACTTCTGAAAATCTCTACTCTAAATCTGACAAGTTTCCTTGAGAACGAACTGGCCGTTTCAGCGCCAACTTTTCTCAAACTAACAAGCAGACACATAGGCAGACAGACAAAATTTCTAAAAATTGTGGATTTCGTCTTGGAAGCATATATTCTATCAATCTTTTTACTATTACGACAAGAAATCGATTTTACAGACAGACACTATGTTGCGATCGACTGGTCGATCGCGATCGGTCTGTTGGCCACCCCTGACTCATACAATCTACAGAGTAATCTTGAAATTAGCTATTCCCCTAATCAATCTTTCATTAATGCAAGAAAATCAATGCTGAAATAAATTGTTGATTGATCTCTACACTAATATTCTGTGGTGAAAAAAAAATGTATATTTAAAGATTATTTTACCTCAACAATTCATCATACAACGTAAAGCATGCAAGAATATTGATCGTAACAATGGCCTTGTTTCTTTTTTCGTTTATATTGTAGAACAAAGTTGTAGCTTACGTCAATACGTGCAATATACTTTTGATGGGATCAAAATTAGATTCTTTATTAAAGTATATACAATTTAATACAAAGTAAACAAGTTTTTGTTACTTTAAGTAGAAAACAGCAGAAATACAACGTATTTTAAGAGATACATGATCAGTTGAAATCCGCAATGCAAGCCAAAAAACTAAACTGCACTCATTGTCAGAAAAAGCAGCTTTATTTCTGAAATTGGAAGGAAAAATTTATAACGTAATAGATCTTCGACAATTGCGTCCGATTGAAATTGCAACAAAGAGAAATAATTAGCAATTAAGGCCAGAAAAAAATTGAAACGATTCAATCCAATATAATGAGAGAGTTAAATGTTAATAATGGTGGATGCGCCGGGTGGAAATTTCTAATGTCGCATCATATTATTTGAATTATTTGAACTGTACACAACCCAAAGTATGAAAAAATATTCAATCTGTACGGCAATTTTAAGCAAATTGAGCCTTAATCTTAACGAATTCTCTCTCCCTTTTTTTGTATGTATATTTAATTACATACAAATTCCTTTTTACGGTCGCCGTACAGAAAATAAATAGGCAGCATAATAAGCGCATTTCGGTAAATTGAATTTTTTTATTTGAATTTTATATCATCTAGAGGATGGAGTAATATTATGAATGATGATCGATTATTTTGCTTAAAAGCAACAGTATTTTGCCTATTTAAATAAACTCTCTTTGTAAAGAATAGATTTATGTGTTGAGTTCAGAATATAATTATTAGATCGTTCAACCGGAACAATGTGCATTGTAATTGGGAAAAAAATTTGCTTGATATTGTAATGCGTTATATAATCTGTTAAATAATCAAATTTAAATAAAGTCAAATTACTTGTATTTATAAGAATATGAGATTTTTTCCTCTTGAAAGCAGTCAAGTCGTCTTCGTCCTTGTACCTTTTTCGCCTCTCTGTTTTCCTTCTTTGAAATCAATTTGACTTGATAAAATTTTCAGATTTCATCCAATAATAATAATCAATGGCAAAGAATTCAGTCAGTCAGTTCTCAAAATTGTTGAAAGCTTTCAAAATGATCGCATTGTTTCCACTTCCTTTTAATTTTCTATTATTAAAATATCAATATTTAACTCATCTATTCTGTTTCTCGACTAAAATCTATTTCAACTCAATATGCAAATATCTCTCTACAAGTTTTAATTGGGTTAAAATTACTAAACCTGGTTATATTTCGTTGGAAATCTAAAACCTTTATCTATTGGTAACAGCGCTTGGAAAATTAATGATCATATTTAATGATAATAGTCATTTTTCTTTTTGTAAATAACTACAAATTTATTTCTTACCATTATCAGACTCTTTGATATATTCTCGGTTTTTGTCTTGGATACGTATTCGACTTGGATCTTTGTTCAAATTCTTCCACTAGTCATTTCCTGTCGTACAATACAAGAAACATTTTCGAATCATCCATATAAACGAATCGTCACACGCGTTCTGATGAAATATGATTACACCGTCGCGACGTCTCTCGTTCACTTACTAAACATCTAACCGACTGCACTGTGACCGACGACCGCCGTCGTGACGCATGCTCGTCGCCGCAACCCTACCATTGAAGTGTTGCCGTGCCAAGAATTTATAAACTTACTGTTTACATTCTTTCACTCATGAATCGTCTCGGCTTCCAACAGTAGATAGGAGAGCAACAGAAAGAAGAAAAAGAAAAAGAAAAAAAACGATAGAACTTTTTCGAGAAGCGAATGAATCTGAAGAATATATTTGGAACTTGAAACAGGTGAAACTTCTGGGGGGTTTTTTGTATCCAAAGACGAACTATTTCTCGAATAATTACAAGAAATTCGTATGATTTATTATATCAAACACATGTGTTGTTATAAATTGTATGTCGCACATTAACCACTAGTTGGTTTATATTAAGGTGGCATAAATTGCGGTGCGTTACACTGACATTCTTTGTTACACATCTGTCATCAGCACTGGAACAAAGAGGTGATTATAATAACGAATTCACAATATATTCTAACATGTGAATATCATAATTTTAATTCCATCCGCACGTGTTCTACTTTACTAATGATAATATAATCTTTTAAGCTGTCTAATCAAAGACATTTAAATTCTCTCTAAACGACAAATTCCACCTGAAATATCCTTTAAAATAATGGCAGATAAATTATAATAAACGGGCAATTATTATTGTAGCAGGACAGATGATAAAGGAATGAATAATTGTGAAACTGTGCTGCTGCTACTGGTCCGTCCACTCAACTGCAAGTTATATTTATCTTCTCGTCTTCTTCTTTATGGTTGCGTTTTCTTCTACTAAAATGGAAATACAGACGTGATAATGATGTAATCAAATTGATAGGCTGCCTGTCTGTCTACTTCACTTAATAGGGACACTTAAAATATTTCGTCATTTGTATTCATCTCGGAGCTTTTCAACACCTCAGTAGAAGAAGAAGAAGAAGAAATGAAAAAGCTTTCAATATAATTTAGAGTTTGATAATTAATTTACAATAAATGATCACTTTTAAATCCTGAAATAACGTTGTCAGTCTCGAGGTACGATCATTTCCATTTTACACCAAAATATTTGCTCACATATTCCATCGATTTTTAATGAAAACTATCCAGACCTATTAAACCCCAACTATCACTAACATTCTTGTTATTTCTATTCGCTGTTGCCTCCTGAATAATGTATCAATGATGCGATAGGATCACATTAAAAACAAGACCACTAGTTGCTTAGGCCAGGCACGTGGTGATAAATGATATACATAACACCCTCCCCCAAACATAATTGCCATATAATCCATACATTGCACGTAAACATAATGATTATACAAGCAATGTTTTGCAGTCTAATGATTTTCAGTCAGAGTGGTAGGTATAACAACTAGCCCTATATAGAGAGGATGATGTCAGTTTCTGGCGGGTCTCTAAAACTAGAAAGGAAACCATCAGGAACTCGATATGGTGGAGCTTATCTAATAATTCAGAGGGAGATAGAGAGAAAGGACGATGGTATCCTGTGCTGAAAATCAATATACAGGTCTCTGGTTACATTTCAGACCTCATTAATGAGAAATCGAAACATTTTCAATGAATACGATAAATAAATGAGGTATTAAACCTATTCTTATAACTGCATGACAATTGTTGCCACAAATTCACACCAATAGAGCTGAAAATTGGTCACAAACTACATCTAGAATGATTCAATGGTCGTTTCTAGACCACAATTTATTGTTTTCGATGAAATTTCGACAATTAAGAAAAAAATTTGTTTAAATAGAATACAACTGTTTGATGTATTTTTTTCAGGACTTTTATGATATTTTCTTGGTGATTGATAAACTTATAGCGAGGCCAGATTTGAAATATCGTCATAGTGTGTATAAAGGAAGTATCATGTTAAAACCTCATCCATTTCACCAGCGATATAGGTACCTCGATCCTGTCGTAAAATCTCTAGGATTAAACTCGTTCCAATGGCTATCTCGAGATTCTTTCTTGACTTTGTACTTCCATTTATCTATAAAAAATCTCAAAGTTTAATTAAACTATTTTGGAAGTAATAAAATAAAAAAAGAGGCCATTGGGTTGTATTTGGGAGGAGTGGAAATTGCTCAATTTTCATTGTAACCGACAAAAAAACGGTCACATTTAAAAGGAATTATTCATAGGCGTCACACAGCTACCAGAAAAGTTGATGGCATGTTGTCAACATGTTTTAATATTTTTTGTTCCTCTCTCAAGAAAAATACAGATGAAGGTTCTTCTATTATTCACTGTTGCCACAATTTATAAATATATTACAAGGTTCTAACTGTCTTCTGAACTTTTTTAAAATCTACTTCTATTATTTAATCCCCTTTTTTATTATCCCATCAAAGTGGCTTTTTGCATCACCCTACAAAAATATCTCATTATATTCACGATAGATAGAAGAAGACATGTTGCTGTTCTTGAGCCCATTTGATGTAGGTATGGATATGGAAATCGAATTTATTTGAATGGAAAAGACTTTTTTAGTCTTGTCATTGTAATTTTCTTCATATATGAATAATTCAGTTGGATTCAAACGCAACTCTACATCTTTATCGTTATCTCTAAGGAGTTGCTTGAAAATTCACATCTTCATCTTCTCCCCCACCCCTCTCCCTCCCATTTACAGCTCGGCCAATAGTAGATAAAACTCGGCCAATAGTAGATAAGTTCACATAGTAAAGGACAGGGATATAAACTTGCGGTAGGAACAAAGACAGATATACGATTTGAATGTCCCGCTAAGCATGCTGTGCGGAGCAAGCAAATCCCTAAAGAGTGAGGACACTTCCTTATGGATATCCATTGAGAGTGAGAAGAAGATAAAGATGTAGAGTTGCATTTGAATTCCATTGATTAATTTTACAAGAAAATCATTATCATGACTGGTATCTGATAATTATCTATTCTATTGTAATACCTATCTCTCTGTCGTTCTTTATTGTATTAGTGTTGAAATTAATCCGAAATGTGGCACATGTTCCTACATGGAATTAATGTGGGCAAATGAGCAAAATTATCCTTCTGATTTTGACATTTGATTCCCTATTTCTGGCTTTTGTTCACAGGTGTTGGCCCCCAATATGTGGGTGTATTAATAGAGAATATCGATCAATTAAGTTTTAGTTGCTAATTCAAGTACAAGCATATTTAATAATACTTGTCATATCTATCTATCTATCGGCTGTATCACCGAAAATACCTCCATTATTCTCACATTTTATTTATTTATCAATTTTAAAATAAATGGAGACGTTAATTGACATTGAAGAAAACTTGTCTTCTATGTCTATTCGTCCTATAAATATTCATGTTAATAGTCAAACAAGGGGGTACTTTTGGTGGGACTTTATATAGGTACTTGTACTGTACGTGGGAGAGAAAGAGAAATAATCTTTCAAAGCCTATAAAGTTCTAAAGCTCAATTTCTCGCATCTTGTACCTATACTCTGCTAGACTAACCACCTTGTCATTTAATAATACTAATGGGCTCGTCGTATTCGCTATATAGAGCACAAATACGAGCTTCTTGTTGTGTATGCTGAATCATATAAAATAAGCTAAAATACAACTAAGTAATTGATTTTAGGACATTACACCTAAATTCAATAGGCATTATTTGGTTTCCGAAAAAGAAACAACCAATAACAACGAAAAAGGGCGTTAATAAGTTATAAATTCGTTTCTGTACAGAAGTGGTCTCTCTTTTTTTAATTAACTTTATTGAAATCGCTTCTAAAAAGCGAATAAAACTGTGTATAGTTGCAATTATTTTCCTAATCACGTACATGATATAATTCTTTTCAGATCGAGTTTTCATTTCGTATAGGTACCTACACAAGAAAATCCTTTCCATTCTACCTACTTACAGGCAAAACGTATAAATAAAGGATCGTTTATATGGAAGAGTATTGCAATGACTTGAATGCAACAAGATGAACGAATCAAAAGGCGATTTCTCAGTTTGATCGGTAAACGCTAGAAACGTTTCAGTCAGCAAAACAAGAGTAGCTTGAATTCTAATCGTAGCTTTAATTATCAAGAAAATTACTTGCCTAACTATTCAATAAATTAATCTTTTTCCAACTGTTAGCAACAAATAATGATAATATTCGGTAAATGATTATATGGAAGAGAGATGAATTTCAAGTTGAATTGTTATTGGAGAGAAGTTCTATAACATTATAGCTACACAACAGACAGATTGATTCTAACTTGAAGTGTCTTGACTGTTGATGGCAAGAGATGATTTCCGTTTATTGTCAGTATTAATTCAAGCTTTACCATCTCTACCGTCCATTTCAATCAAGTTTGAGTCTGAGTCGTAATTTCGTCCATATAACAATGTATTTATAGAAGATCATTTCTAAATAATTTATTATCAGTTGGATTCAAACACAACTCTATATCTTCATCTTCTTCTCAATCTTCAAGGATTTGTTTGCTCCACCCAGCAAGCTTAGCGTGACATTTAAATCATATGTCTATCCTTGTTCCTATCGCAAGTTTATATCCCTGTCCTTTACTATGTGAACTTATCTACTATTGGCCGAGTTTGTCAACTGTCAATGAGTGGGGAGAAGCTGAAGATGAAGTTAAAGATACGGATTTCGTTTGAATTGATTTTAACTGCCAAGCAACTCCTTAGAGATAAAGATAAAGATGAAGCGTTGCGTTTGGATCCAACTGATTCATGTTGATACTGCATTCAATGATATAGGTAGGAAAATAATTATTATTTTATTATTTATTTGATTATTAAATCGCTACATAACAACAGAACACTCCAAAAAGATAGAATGAAGATTTTCGTTCGAAAACGTAGAAAAAAAACAGGAAAAACATGCGGTTAGAAAGTTTATTAATTAGTTTCTATTCATTATAAACTTACTGGCAATTGACATTTTCAGGATAATCACATTCACTAATCTCTTCATGCCACCATAGTCCTGTAGGACATGTCATTTCAGTGGCAATACCACCATAACATTCCCAATATTTGGAACAATCACCTGGACAAGGATAATAACTAATTCTATCAGTTGTTGATGGGCATGTTGGTGGAGTTGGTTGTGGTCCACCAGAAGTTGTTGTTAACGGTTGTGGAGCTATAATAGTAATAATTAAACGATTATTATAAATTGAAATAAATTGATAATTTTACGTACAAGATGATGTGTCACTTGTTGCTGTACCTGAAATTCCAAAAAAATAGTTTTTATCTTATCACGATTTGTTTATAAAAAAATTAATTACTTGGATCACAATTTGCATTTTCAGGATAATCACATTCACTAATTTCTTCATGCCAGTATAAACCAGGTGGACATGCAGAAACATATTTGTTACCTTCCCAACATTCGTAGTATTTAGTACAATCGCCAGGATATGGGATATAAACAAGTTCTTCGGATGGGTAAGGACACAAAGGGTCTGGCGTGAATGCTATAAATATTAACAACAATTATTATGGAATTCTGTGTAGGAACAAATAACTTACTGTTTGCAGGAGTAGTTGAAGTTGATCCTGACTCGGAAACAGTTGTTTCATCTAAATAATAAAAATTAATAAGTGGGAAGAAATTGTTAAAAACCATACCTTTATTACTACATTGAGCTATTTCTGGAATGTCACATTCCTGTAGGGCATCATTGAATTCAAGACCACTTGGACATTGTTGAACATATTTAGTCCCTTCAAAACATTCCCAATATTTTGTACAATCACCGGGATAAGGATAACGAACTGGTTGTTCTGAAGGGTAAGGACAGGTTGGATTTGGTGTCCATTGTGAGCCTGTATTTTGTTAGGATTCAAACAAGAATAAGAAAACACGATGGAAACGGTAGAAAATATACTTACTCGATATAACAATTAAACAATAATATAACGAAATTGAGAATATCGCTGGAAAATAAATTTAAAAAATAATAATTTGGATATTTTTAATGACTAATGGCTTACATTTCATTATTTTTTTGATTTACAAAGCACTTGATCCATACAAATCCAAAGTAACATACGATTAATTAATTCAATGGGCCTTCCACTTATATTAAATAAATTGATCCCTTATCAATTATCTACAAACAAATTGATTGCATTGATTTGTGCAATTTTTGTTGCACTTTTTTATAGAGATAATCATTCATAAATTCATCAATTAACGTAAATCTGATAATTTTTTACAGTGGATTGATAAAATTAGAACTCAAATATAATTGTCCTTTGAACCTTTATTCTTTTTTTCAGACAGGACAAAATAAAATTTTTACACTTTTCAGCACACCGCAACATTCTGGAGAATGAAAAACATTGAAAAAATAATAAACTTAATTAGAAGCTCTACCGTAAATTTCAGGAACATTAAGATTTAAAAAAAAGCGCAAAGTTGTAACGTGCACTGTTCCACCTGAAATTGCAACTGAATAATTGAAGACGGCTGTGAAGAGGAATATTTCAAAAAAAAGGATTCTCCTTGTTCTGAAAACGTTTTAAATACGAATAAGCAAAACACCAAGAAGAAATGGCCAGAAAATATAGGGAGACAACAAGCTTGATCTCTGAACGGGCTGAGCTCAGAAGGAATCACCTTCAAACTGCCGAAACTTTGACAAACTTTTACTGTCGTATAGGTTTTTGTAGGCCCTTTTTTGTAGATTGCAATGAAATTTTCCAAAAATCAAATAAAACATCTCGTGATAAAATATTTATTTCAATCATAATTTACATTTTCAGGATAATCACATTTACAAATCACTTCATGTAGTAATATTTAGTGATTACCAAGGACAATTGACATTTGCAGGATAATCACATTCACTAATTTCATCATGCCACCATAGTCCTGAAGGACATGTCATTACTGTTGTAGTACCAGCATAACATTCCCAATATTTGGAACAATCACCTGGATAAGGATAATAAATAATTTCGTTGGTTGTTGATGGGCATGTTGGTGGAGTTGGTAGTGGTGATGTAGTTGAAGCTAATATTATCATATATTAAATCAGTATTTAAATTTGCAGCTAAATGGATAATTTTACACTTACATGAATCACAATCTACATTTTCAGGATAATCACATTCACTAATTTCTTCATGCCAATATAATCCTGCAGGACATGTCATTTCTGTGAGACTACCAGCATAACATTCCCAATATTTGGAACAATCACCTGGATAAGGATAATAAATAATTTCGTTGGCTGTTGATGGGCATGTTGGTGGAGTTGGTTCTGGCGGTGCACTAGAACTTGTTGTTAACGACGATGGAGCTATAATTGATATAATTAAACAGTTATTATAGATTAAATTAAATTGTTAATTGATACATACATGATGATGCATCACTTGTTGTTAACGTCGATGGAGCTGTAATTAATAATTAAATGACTATTACTATAAATTAATAGTTATTTGTGTAACAAGTGCGGAAAGTATCTATTTGTCGCACGAGGCGTCGAAATTGCAGCGCGAGGCAAAGTCGAGAGCTGCAACTACAACGTGCAGAAAGTAAATAGTTTGCCGCACGTTGTCAATAGGTTGGTTCCATCAAGAATCCAAAAGTAACAGAAAAGTCCGAAACAGTCCGAGGCATGCGCAGATGGTCTAGTTTTCGCGTTTTTAACCCATTTGCGCATGCGTCTGACTGTTTCGGACTTTTCTGATAGTCTTGGATTCTTGATGGAACAGACCTATTGTCGCACGCTGTGGTACAAAGACGTGGAAAAATTAAATTGTTAATTGATACATACATGATGATGCATCACTTGTTGTTGTTAATGTCGATGGAGCTATAATTGATAATTAAACAATTACTATAAATTAAATTAAATTGTTAATTGATACATACATGATGATGCATCACTTGTTGTTGTACCTAAAATTCAAAGAAATTCGTTTTTATCTTATCAAGATCTTGTTTTATTTAGAGAACTTAGTAACTTACTTGGATCACAGTCTACATTTTCAGGATAATCACATTCACTAATTTCTTCATGCCAATATAAACCAGGTGGACATGTATACACATATTTGTTACCTTCCCAACATTCGTAGTATTTAGTACAATCACCAGGATATGGAAAGTAAACAAGTTCTTCGGATGGATAAGGACATAAAGGATCAGGTGTCCATGTTGTTGTATCACCTGAATTCGAAATTGCATCAAACAATCAATTCAATCTAAGACCCCTGTCAGACGGACACAATACAATTCAATTTAACCAAGTTCGCAATTACCTTGGTTCTCAATTTGCCGTGTGACTGTACACAATATTCAATTAATGAGCGGCGAAATTTATTTAGTAAATTGGCTGTTCAGAACTCTATTTAGCTAAATTGTGTGAACTACACATGCGCGGCATCTAAAAGCATGGCTGCCATCAGCTGTTTGTTCCATAAACACACACAACATACACTTGCCTTGCGCGTGCGTTAATTGTAATTGTGAAACGCCCGTGTGTCAGGGCAGAGTTGACCAATATTTCAAGTTGTATTGACCTTGTCGCTAAATTAAATTGTGTTCTGCTCGTCTGACAGAGGTCTAAGAATAATTATTTTAACTTACTACTATCAGTTGACCATGTCGCTAAAAATTTGAAATTATTAAAAAAGAATTATTTAGAAATTTCAACAGATACTCGTAAATATAACTTACGTGGATTTGGATTTCTTGTTGTTGAAGCCACTGCAAAATGTTTTTTTTTTAAATATAGGAAACAAATTAAATAATGAAAAAGTTATACTTACAAGGATCACAATTTGCTATTTCTGGTGCATCGCATTGCTGTAATGGTGCATTAAATTCTAATCCTACAGGACATGGCATTATATATTTGGTACCTTCATAACATTCCCAATATAATGAGCAATTGCCATAATAAGGATAACGTGTCACATGATCGGAAGGATATGGACAAAATGGATCTGGTGTCCATTGACCATCTAATAAATTGAATTTTTATTGAATTATCGGTTCGATAAAAAAAATCAAAATATTAATTATACTTACTAACAATATGAATTGAAATTAAGACTGTAATTATAATTAAACTATTTCTCATTGTGACTTTTAGTGACTATGACTTATGGAAAAGTAAAAATTGTGAATGGTTAAGATAAAAAAAACTGTGCCCCTTTATATATTGGTGCAAAAAAACAATTACTATTATTATAGATTAAGATCGGTTGTTCGTTTATCTTATGACGAAGATTTCTTAAAAGGCGTTTTTAAGAAATTTTGAATAGATATCGTTTACAAAACTTATATGTGAGTTTTTCAGTTTTAAAATGACTATTGCAAGAAATTTGATCAAATTTATGTTTGACTTAAAGTTATTTCATATCAATTTAAGTTTTACAGAATAAGAAATTATTTTAATTAACGTCGTTATTTTTGGATTTTTGACTTATCTGGTTACTTTGAATGATGACAAACAACAACACTGCTGTGTACAGACAACGTTTCGCTCTTTTTATTACCTGAGAGCTTCTTCAGAGCTTTAAACGTATAACAACACATTGTTTAGAGCCTTGAAGAAGCTCTCAGGTAATAAAAAGAGCGAAACGTTGACTATACAAAGCAGTGTTGTTGTTTCTCATCCTTTAAACTAACCAGATAAGTCCAAAATCCAAAAAACTCATTAACTGTTAACATAAAAAGAAATTATTTTGATTGGAAAAAGTTGAGAAGTTAAATTTAGAAACTTTAAACAATAATTTTATTACAAAAAATTCGATGCAAATTCAAATAAAAAATTGGTTTCGCCCTTCTTTTAAATATTAAGTAATAATTATGGTATCTATCTATTAACGTCGATATCAAGTAATTCGTGTTATAGATAAGCGAATGTTTCATTAACGAAAGAAAAAACAGTCAATAACGGAGCTATTATATTTTGAAGTTTGATCGATATTACTTATAGGGACCTACATAAAAAACCACAACGATATTACTCAATTTGATTAACTTGTTGTTTTGGAACTCAATTTTTTTAGCACAATATTGTCATATTTTGAAGTATAGGTATAACGTGATTCACGAGAATCTTATCAAAACAATTCTAACTCAATTAACTAATAATCTAAAAATCAATGGATTGAAACATATAATCACTGACTAAACAGTAGTTCTATTTGTTGTTTTTTCCTAGAGGAAAATGGGTAATAAAGTCTGAAGAAGCTAGAAATTCCGAATTCCTTGAATTCGGGGGTTCGTTTCGTTGTGTAACTTCCAAGAATATTGAGGCCGAGGAATAAATGGAAACATTAGGATCAACACTATATTAATGAAGTTGAACCAGTAAGAGAAACAACAAGATTGAAGGGAAGAAAACACGAGAATGCAATTATTTCAAGTAAAACTGAAATTTTGGCCGTCTATCAATACGCAACTCTTTTAATATAATCAGTTGGATTCAAACGCAACTCTACATCTTTATCTTTATCTTTAAGAAGTTGCTTGGCAGTTAAAATCGGCTAATAGTAGATAAGTTCACATAGTAAAGGACAGGGATAGGAACAAGGATAGATATACGATTTAAATGTCCCGCTTAAACTTGCTGGGCGGAGCAAGCAAATCCTCAAAGAGTGGGGACGCTTGAATGGAAATTTCCTTATGGATATCCATAAAGAGTGAACAGAAGATAAAGATGTAGAGTTGCATTTGAATCCAACTGATTAATTGACTAGATCAAACGGAAAATCCCAATCAAAAAGATAACGTTATTTTAGTTTTTGCAATCCGACAACAATCTATTAGTAAATTTTCCACATTGTTACTGAAAGATAATATAATTAGTTGATTATTGTTATTTTTTTCATGTAGTTTCTATTGCGTCAGTTTGGGTATTTTCATTGATAAAATAGGTATAAGCCGGATGTTGTTATACAACTACTCACTTTTTTCAGAGAAAATTTTTTTGCCTGGCGTCCAGTATAGATTATTGTAGATCCTGTTTCCCGCAAAAGAAAGTCATGGTTTTTTAATAATACATTCACCACAGTCGGTACATTTCTTTTACGAAAAAGTCTCAACAATACAGCATTTCATAAGATTGTCCTTAATAATATCCTGTAAATCTGTTTCGAACAATCACAGAATACTGCGGCCAGTAATCTGTACTGTTATCAACACTTCGAAAGTCACCACCAGATACTTGGGCAAAAAACTGTGTATTATGAACAACTTTAACTTCTTTTATATTATTATTCTAGGAAAAAAATTACAGAATTGTACCATCTGGAATAGCAATTGTTATTATAGCTGTATTTTGAAAATATAATAACTATAATGCCTTTCATAAACACAGTGTCCGAGCTATGAAAATATATATTTTTGTTATCATTAATGTTTATCAGTTAAATAAAATTGTAGTAAAACGTGTTAGTTAACAGTTATCACTAGAATAACCACTTTGGTTTGTATCTGGATTCCACTTCAAACCATCAAAACTCTCAAATATTATATTGATATCATTATCATTGCATGATCATAAATGTTTGGACAATAAAAAGATCTCATTAGATAGATGAAGACATAATGTGGATGATGGACACAAAATAACCACCCCTATTTCATTCAAATTCCAGAAAGAAACTCCAAATCTTTCAAATGCATTTACGTGCATCCATCGACCTAAAGCCAATATAAATTATTACGGATTTACATTCGAAAGATGTCTTATTTTTCTCTCTCGACAACCAGATACAGAGACGCAAACGTTTCAGTTATTTTCCAGTTTCGTATATTGGCCCATTCAATATGTGGACAAAAAAAAACATCCACGTCTATCACAACCAACAGACAAAACCTTCCACGACTGTAGTAGTACGTCTATGCATACTTATTGCGTCCGGATTTTTCCCGTATACCAGCTCCCTTTTACGTTCTCTTCTTCTCACTACCTACCCACCCAAATACTCACCCTTACTCGTCGTCTATCTATTCACTGGAGAATGCTAAACTTCAAATCGATTTGCTGGAGAAATTGAAAGGTTTAAATTTTATTACGACTCTTTTATCACATATAGTATATATGTATATGTAATAGAAAGAGAGCTAGTGAGAATAACACACTGAATTCTTGAGGAAAAATCTAAGATTTAACTGGAGAATAGTAGTGTGTCGGCGTCGATGGAAAGCTGTTGGAATTTCGTCACGTTTCCAACATCTAACAAACGATAATGCTAAATGAAGCAAACTCTAGTCGAGAGGCCGAGGCGAATTTAGATAATCTAACAAAGATTTTTGGGAATTTCCACATGTTTTTTTTATGAAATCTAATTCAAAGCTCGTAACTAATTGCTTTTATAGAAACGACTTATTGGTGGTAAATATTCCAAGGCATTCTAAAGAACGTCTCCGTCTCCGTCTTTCTCTTCGTCATCTTCTCTTGATGACTTTTTCGGTGGTGGACGTCCGTACGCACTTGGCAATTCTAATGGACGTCTTTACGAACGTGCTGGCTCCGCCCACAAGACTCTATGCTTATCTACTATTGGCTGAGTTTGTCAACTGTAAATGGGTGGGGAGAAGACTAAGAAGACGAAGGTGAAAACTTGTCAAAAACACATTGCCACGATGACGAAGACGGAGACGGAGATGGAGACGTTATTTAGAATACCACGGATTACTTGCATTTCCACCGAAATACAAAAGAGATTCGTTATAAGTAGAAGCTTGAGATACAACCATTTATTTTGGTTTTCACAGCTTTGATAATAACGTTATATTTTATTTTAATGACTTTATGCTGTTATTCCACAACAGCATTCAAAATGTTCTTAATTAAATTAAAACTGTTTCAAAGTAATTTACGAGGATTAGAACAATACGAGAAAATAAGTTGATTAATCATAACAAATTTATTATTATTTTTTTAACAATACACTTACAATTTAGTAATTCTTTTAAGATATTCGATACGTTCTAGTTTATCTTTAAGTGTGGCAATTTTCTTTGCATGCATCTCTTGTGCTTGTTGTGTGGCTTTAATTCTATAATTACTACCAGATATCATCTTATCCATCTTCTCCAATTCCTTGATTAATTTTGTCTTTTTCGTGTCTAATTTAGTCAAATCTAAATCTAAAGCTTGTCGTAATTCCATCGGTACATTCAAGTAAATGGTTGTATTAGTTCCAATATGATCTGAGACTGTATGCTTGATTACAGCTTTGTCTAGTTCAGACACAATATTGACCTCATGACATGACGCCAAATCCTCAATCACACCTTTGTAATTATCATATAATGATAGATTGCTTGTAATAATGTAAGCTAGAATAGATCATATTATGGTTGAATAAGATCCCTGTCACACGAGCAGAATGCAATTCAATTTAACCAAGTTCACAATTACCTTGGTTCTCAATTTGCCGTGTGACAGCACACAATATTCAATTAATGAGCGGTGAAACTTTATTTAGTAGTAAATTGGCTGTGTTCGGAACTTTATTTAGCTAAATTTGTCAACTACGCATGCGTGGCATCTAAAAGCATGGCTGCCATCAGCTGTTTGTTCAAGAAACACACACACAACATACACATGACAATCTACGCCTTGCGCGTGCGTTAATTGTAATTGTGAAACGCCCGTGTGACAGGGTACAGTTCACCAATGTTTCAATTTGTATTGACCTTGTCGCTAAATTGAATTGTATTCTGCTCGTGTGACAGGGATCTAATGTACATGTAATTTGAATATTTATTATTACAATTTACCCTGTGGTTTATGTTTCGCTGTAACACCAAACGTTTTCTTTAAACGCCGTATAGCTACAACGGTCTCCATTATAGTCTCAACTTCATTCTCTAATTGTTCATCACGACAATCAATTTCCTAAAATTTATTAAATTGACAATTTTCTAATAAATTACAATTAAGAGATTTAAAGTGTTTACTTGAGGAAAGTCAACCAATGTTGGCATGCCCGGATATCGGATCAAATGCTGATGTAGATATTGAGCCAATCTGGGCATAAAAGGTGCTAGAATTCTAAAAGCGGTATCAAGGGATTTCGTCAAAGTCCAACAATGTCCGGCCGCTGCCTCCGCCACCAATTCACTATCTACTACTACCATTTTCAAGTTCCTTTTCGTTGTTTCCTTAAATGTGTGAAAAGACAAAAGGGCAAAACATACAATGCGAGAAAAGAAAAGAAACAAAATCTAATGACTGAACATGGAATGTCCATTAAAACAGCAAAAGTTACACAGGCAGAGGCACATACAAAAGGTGGTGGTGGAATAGATCTGTTTCAAGTCAATGACGGAGTCATTGCAGTTACGACACCTTTGGGAGTTTTCGTTTTATATAGACTTTTCCATCTCATCTACTACAATGTAGCTTTTTATATAAACACACAAAAAGAGAACGACACACATTAACACATAAAATTGATCACTGCTGAAATTGTGATTTTTATAACTTCTTCAGGGGTCAATTGGGGAATTACAAAAAAGAAAAATGTTATTAATACACAGATAACTATGAAGCTTTCAATTTAATTAGAGAAATATACCAGCTCGATATCACCGAATGTAATTTTTACCTCAATTTCCCTAATTGCATCGTAATGTATTCAACAATTCGATTCGACTTTAAATCACATTACTGTATACAATATGCATACAAAAGAATCTCATCATAAATTCAATACATTCAAAGAAACCTAAATGATAATGATAACTTACCAGATAAATATCGCAAAATTCAAAATACAGAAAATTCTTCAAAGCACTTGTAATAATATGAAAATTGTATTTTTCGAAATTTTCTTGTGAGATTTTTATTAAATCGGATAGACGACTTAAAATCCAACGATCCATTAATGTCAATCTCTGAATATCAATTGATTCATACAATGGTAATGTTGTAGAATCAATATTTCCAATTGATTGATTTGTAAATTTTGTTGCTTGCCATATTTTATTACAAAATAATTTGTTCGTGTAACATTCTTGTACGTCAAAATTGATAAAATGACCTGTAAAAGGGACAAAAATCACAACAATAATAATAATAATAGTAATAATAGACGGGAACGAGAGAGAGATAAATCGGAGTAAAAATTAAATTTAAAATCGAGACAAATGGCACGTCGATAAAAGGGCCGTTTCCATATCAATCGTGCTGAATAGATTATTAGAAAATACAATTACCGGTAGTGGTTTATATAGCAGGATTCGATTGCTGGAAAACGATGCACACAATACAACAGAGAATCAAATAAAAAACACACTACTGAACCTTTTCCTCCCTTCGAAGTTTAGTATTTTTATTAATGGCGATATTCCATCTACTTCTAAAAACAGTAGCATGAAATATATCAAAGAAATTTTTTGTGTGTGTTTTTTGCGTCACCACGATACGTAGAAATGTAAAAGAATGTGATGAATTATTTATTTTAACGAACCGAAATATATAAAAAAAGGAAGATCCCTTTAGAGATTTTATGACAGGAGTTTTTCTTCAAAAACTGCTATAATTTTAGCCAAGATTGACTCAGAATTAGAGTCTCAAACAAAAAGCATGAAACGTATAATGAAAGAATAGACAGTTCTCGCGGTATATACGTTAACATGTCCGGTAATGCTAAATTCTGTTAGAGAAAGGCGACAAATTGCGCTGATCAATGGTGTCCTCTCTTCTTGTTCTAACAAAATTTATCAGTCCGTAGTGTTCCAGCATGTTAACTTTACAGTTGGATTCAAACGCAACCCTTCATCTTTATCTTCTTCTCACTCTTTAAGGATTTGCTTGCTCCGCCCAGAAAGCTAAGTGGGACATTTAAATCATATTTCTATACTTGTTCCTATCGCAAGTTTATATCCCTATCCTTTAGTATGTGAACTTATCTGCTATTGGCCGAGTATGTCAGCTGTAAATGGGTGGGGAGAAGATGAAGATGAAGATAAAAATGTGGATTTCGTTTGAATTGATTTTAACTGCCAAGCAACTCCATAAAGATAAAGATGAAGAGTTGCGTTTGAATCAAACTGCTAGTTTTCCATTGCGCTAACACGCTGTTAGAAATTTGACGCGCTGTTAAATCTTGACAGAATTAAGCAACCGAGCATAATTATCTTATGTTTAGATATTTTATAGTATATCTCTATTGTATTCACAATTACCCACCAAATCTCATAATAAAATCTAGAAAATATAATAATTTGTGTGAGATTGCGAGAAACGCGTCCATTTTATAGAATTAATCTCACTGCCATATAAATAGGAAAATAAAGCTCCGGTTTGCTATCTTTACGGTTATAAACTGACTGTTTATATAGGTATTTAATATCCGTCCTTTAAGCTCTTTACACACACATACACACACATATACACATACATCTTTCACTTGAACCTTATAATCCAGCCGCAATGAATACGACCGACAAGCAATTTACTGGATCGTATAATCACTTCTCTCGGTGTAAATACGATTGTCATGTAAAATACAATTTAATATACACCCCATATAGTGAAAGTGGTAATAGGTAGATACAGATACAAAATTAAATAATCAATGAAACACTTACTTTTTATGTTATGTGAACAAAGTGTGAATCGTAATGCATCCGATCCACATTCCGGTATACCTTGTGGAAACATTTTCTTTTGTCCTTGTATGGCTCGTTCCAATTCGTCTGAAGATAATATTCCAGCATCATAACTAGCTTTTGATGCAGCTTCCAGTTCCTTTTGGAAACGAAACAAAAGAGACTAACAACAACAACATACCTACTAGTTATTTACTGTTTTGAATATAAATTGCTGATTCTAATCTTAAGCAACACTATTAATTTGCATGAAACCTCACATTATTTACTGTTTAATAAAAGCCAAGTCGAGGCAGGCCCATGGGATATAAGGATTGTTTTATGTAGGTAGGTACATTTATATTTGTTTAGAATGTCGGTGTTTGAAATATAAATCTATTTCCAAAAAAGAAATCATAAAATTGATTAAAAATGACAGGCTCCCCTTTTTTTCTGATTTGATTGAATGAAACACAACCCCGCTATTCGATTATATTTCTATTTACTCAATGTAATTGTTTCCCGTTATTCTTACCTCCAACGTAGATCCTGATATAACATCCTCCGGCGCTATAACATTCCCTAAACTTTTCGACATTTTTCTGCCTTGAGCATCACATATTATACCATGTAAAAGGATTCGGTTGAAAGGGAATTGACCTGTTAACTCGATACCTAACATTACCATACGCGCCACCCAAAAAAACAATATATCGTGTCCAGTTTCCATTAAATCCAATGGATAATATTTCGAAATATCATCAGTCTAATTTAAAAAATAAAGACAATTTATTGATTGTATTGATTTTTGATTTATTTATCAACCTGTTGCGGCCAACCGAACGCTGAAAATGGCAATAACGCTGACGAAAACCAAGTATCGAGGACATCTTCATCTTGTTCAACGATCAAATCCATCGCAGTAGTAGAAGTTGATAGTAAATTTACAGCTTTTAAACGTGCCATTTCTGAATTTTCAGCCGCTACCCAAACTTCAGTTTCAGGCTGATCTGATTTGTAACATTTATAAGTTGGGATACGATGACCCCACCATAGTTGACGGGATATACACCAATCTCTAGAAGAAAATCGGGAGATACGCAAAAGCTCAACAATCATTTGATGGAATCCTAAAGTAGGTGATGTGTGAACGGCTTTCCGATCGATTAGATTGGATCAACACTTGATTCCAACTAGGACTATGTAACTTTTTAAAAACAACGGATCGGTTGAAGAGATTATTCCTTTGCAAGGAATCTTTTGGTCACGCAATGAGTGTGTAGTCCGAATGAGAAAAAATCCGGATAATCGAATATGTTTAGATGTATTTCGTAACCTACTATAGGATGTCTCTTGCGCGACTATTAACATATTTAATATATATATAGAATTATTCACAACGGCGTATTTAAATATTAATTATTATTAAACCGATGAAGCCATTTCACCGCTGAAAATCACCGAAAAAGTGTTCTCTGGCCGTGAGTTGGAATCGTACCAACGTCCTTTCGGTATCGCGCCGACTGCTCTGACCAACTGAGCTACCGAAACAGTCTGTATGGCTTTGGTAGCTCAGTTGGTCAAAAAACCACTGGTGGAAAAACTAACACAACCAATTATCCTAATGCCGACGTATCGCTGAAGAATGATATAAAGTTGGGCAGCCGAGACCATGAGTAGAGAAAAATAATACCGATGCTAGGAAAAAACTGTAGACCCTCAAGTAAACGACCGTTAACCGTAAAGTCTTTTGCCCAACAAAGGAGGGGTGAGATAGTCGTTTAGTTTCAGCAACTTTCAATAGAACACCCTGTAGGTATTTTCGCTGGGACATCCGCTATGTGGATCCGGATAATCGAGGTCCGGAGAATCAAATTGTCTATTGTAACAGTTATTAACTTTTATAAGGAGGATTATTTATTTCTTGAGCATCTAATAATAAAAGTTATTTGAATGAAAAACACTTGAACAATATATGTATCCAGTATTAACGTTATGAAAGAAGCAGAATTTTTTATCAAAGAAATTCTAACAAAAGAGTCTATTTGACGACGACGACGGCGACGACGAGAAAAAGTTGGACATAAAAAATACACAATTTCACGTAGGAAAAAAAAACGATATTAAAAGCTTCCGCCTGCACAGATAAAAGTCTATCTTTCGATTAAATCCGAGAAAATTGTCCGGACAGAATGAATGAATTGAACGATCGATTAATGTCGACGTATACCTTGTAAGTAACAACGATGTAAAGTCATGAGGACAACAGCAATATGAACAAGTAATGTCCAGTTTTGTTCCGTTATTTTGTTGGGGTGAATGCGACGAGTTCAAAGACTTGAATAGAAGTAATTGTCAAGAAAAATCGTCAAACATATTTTATTCTATTCGATTTTCAGCAAACATTCAGCTTACAGTGCAGAAATTCCACACAGATAAGAAACCAAAACAAATTGAGGCGCATCCACCAAAAAACCACTCATAGGTATAACTTACCGTATATTTTCAAGCCAATTGAACCAAGTTTTTTCATACTGTTCCGGTTCAATTGTAATTACACCATTTCGGACCAGATCAGTAGCTTTTCTAGCCATCTGTGTACAATTTATAAACCATTGTGGTCGGACTAGGTATTCAACAATATCTTTGGAACGACTACAAATCGGTACAATCATTCGATGATTCTGTTTGTCTCGTAATAATTGCAATCTGTCTAATTGTGTTAAGATTATATTACGAGCATCGAATCGACGGATACCAGCAAATTCACCACATATATCCGTCAAATTCCCTTGTTCATCGATTATTTGTAAAATATCTAGAGTATGTTTCTTGCCAATTTGGAAATCGACTGGATCATGAGCTGGTGTCACTTTTACCACTCCTTCACAATCATGTGAGTCAAAACAGGAAGAAATAGTAAAAAATGAAATACATACCGGTTCCAAATTCAGGATTTACAAAATCATCACAAACAATCGGGATAGGTTGCTTTCTAAACGGATGCCATAAATATTGTCCAACATAGCGTTTATATCGATCATCTTTAGGATTCACGGCCACAGCCACATCTCCTAAGATCGTTTCAGGACGTGTCGTTGCCACTACTAGTTCTTCGTCTAAGAGTCAATAGACATACACCGAAAAAAAAGCAATATTGTCAGTCTAAAAACTAAAAGCTTGCCAATATTTCCGTTTAATGAATAGAGTCTTTTGAAACTTTTCAGAGCATAAAATTTTTATGATTTGAATTTCAAATCAGAAAATCTTTCAATGGTGAATTTTCAATAGATTATTGTTATTTTTTTCTCTTATTCTAATCGTGACATGAATCGTTTTTACCTGAATCGACTAATTTATAAGCGAAATATGTTAGAACACCAAATTCAATGGATTTATCATAACCAGGTATAGGTATCTGTGTAGGACCATCAATTTCAAGATGTTCCACTTCAATGTCCGAAATGGCCGATTGTAGTATACAGGACCAATTCACTAAATGATCCGCTCTATAAATAAGGCCCATATCAAATAGTCTGATGAAGGCCTCGGTTACGGCACGGGATTGTTCAGGATCCATTGTGAAAACCTCCCGAGACCAATCTAAAGATACACCGAGCCGGCGTAATTGTTGTCCTATAAATGGTAAAATAACTGACTTGAACTTGTTTTTTTTTTGCGTGTATAGTCCGAAATTAAGTGAAAAATTTAAAATTCAATCAACGAGATTAAACTCAAAAAGGGTGTAACCAAATAAACTTTATACAAACAGAGTCTATTAGATTGAAGGGGCGTTTCTTTGTTCTTTTCTAAAAGTTGGAGAATTCATTTAATTAGTATCACAAACCTATCACATTGGCGTTTTTCTCTTTCCATTTCCAAATATGTTCTTGAAAAACCTCCCTACCAATATCATGTCTAGTTTTACCATATTCCTTCCACAGACATTTCTCAACAACAACTTGTGTTGCAATACCAGCATGATCAATGCCAGGGATCCAAACTGTTTCGATACCCTGCATCCGTTTCCTAAATTCCCCCACAAACAACACACACAACAATCATTAATTAATTTCTGTTAAATTGTGAAATATAATATCATCAATCATTCTACTATACAAAGATATATAATTCACTAATGTCTTTCCCGGTCTGTCATTTGTAGATTAACTGTATTGCCTTCCTAAATCCTTACAAATTATCTCTACGTTCCAGGACTAGAATGTCCGGAATAGTAATGAAAAATTTACAGTTGGAATTATATGGAGAAAAACTAATTACGTTAGTTGCGATTACGAATTCAAATGATGTCAGTGAGTATGGCGTGCAATTTCCTTAACAGAAACTTCTTCAAAACAAATCGAACATTTGTACCCATTCGTGGGGGTCCTGTTTCTGTACGCTCGCTTCCTGAGTTGGCCCTAAGGCCCTGAGAAAGAGATACAGACGCAGGGCCTCTCTGGGTGTGGATCCTGGGAATTTGATAAATATGGGAAAAAAACAGTGAAAAACGTACCATCGAACAATAACGTCTTGAATAGTGGCAGTAAGAGCATGGCCCAAATGTAATGTTCCAGTAATATTTGGCGGTGGTAAAATTAAACTAAATGATTTCGTTTTTTGTTTAACATTAGGCTCAAAATATCCGAATGGTGATATTGTTGTTTCGATCTGATTTGGTTGATAACCACCACTTAAACCTATTAGAAAAATTTAAAAACAAAAATTTAAAAACCCCGCCAATTTCAACAATAATACAAACACTAGCACCATCTATTGACAATATTAAGAATTAATCAAGTAAACATACCAGAATTTTCGGTCACATTTTCCACGGTTCCATAACACTGAATAAAGGAATATTTAATTTTGTCCAATATTTTAAAATTGAAATTAGTCTTTTTAACAATCTGCAACATCACATTTCAATAAATAACCGACTTATTTCACAAAGAAAAACGCCACAATAATTGAGGTTATTACCCGCGAACAGGCGATTTATAATTAGTTCTAAATAGTATCCAGAGATGGCAGTATTATGTCAAATGTCAAATGTGACAGTTGAATAAATTTGAGGTTATCTGGGTTGTATTTGGATGACGATTTTTTATTATTTTGAATAGAAAAATGAGTGTTTTTGGAAGATATTTATTGAGAATTAATCGGAATAATAGTATTTTACCATGTTTTATTAGTTTGAGTAATTGCTCGCGAAATTATTCGACTAAAATCCCAAAAAATCCTCGATCAATTTTCAAACTGGGTCTTGCCGGTCTTACAGTAGGTGCCTTGGTTGGTACCGGATATTCTATACATCAATTAAATAAACCACATACACATATTATTAATGAACAAACAACAATACCGATAGTTCGAGAAATACCAGCAGTTAAACCTTCCAAACAGGTAAAATCTTGATGATAATTGGTAGTCGAAAAAGAGCGGCAATTTTGTTGAATTTCGCAGGTAAAATTCGATGGTGATAACAGTGGATTAGAGTTAACATTATACCAATATCAGACATGCCCTTTCTGTTGTAAAGTTCGTGCATTTCTTGATTATTATGGTATATCGTATAATGTTGTCGAAGTCGATCCTGTTCTAAGGCAATCGATCAAATGGTCAAAATATAAAAAAGTACCAATTCTAGTGGCGAAAATCGATGAAGGATATCAGGTATTTCTCTATAAAGGTCTATTTAAAGTCACCTAATTGTTGCTATTGATTTTAGCCATTAAATGATAGTAGTATGATTATGTCAGCACTTGCTACTTATCTAAAAGACAAGAATCATCTCCCAGAAATTGTGAAATGTTACCCAAATATTACATTTGTCGATGAAGATGGTGTCAAGAAGAATGAAATTATGAATAAATATTTCTTAACATTAGGACGAACGGATAGTAATACAACAATCAAGTAATGTTCTTTTTTGCACCTTTGAACGATTAAACTGATGAGCAACTTGTCTTTTCAGTGAGGAACGGAAATGGAGGAAATGGGTCGATGATGTCTTGGTCCATACATTATCACCGAATGTTTACCGGACCCGTCAAGAAGCCTTTCAAGCTTTCAATTGGTTCTCAGTTGTTGGTGAATGGGATGAAAATTTCCCATCATGGGAACGTCAATTGATTATATTTGTTGGTGCTACAGCTATGTGGTTAATTGGTAAACGTTTAAAACGAAAATATAATTTAAAAGATGATGTCCGTCAAAGTTTATACGATGAATGTAATAATTGGATAAAAGCGGTAAATACAAAAGGTACAAAATTTCTAGGTGGTAATCAACCGAATTTAGCTGATCTATCAGTTTATGGTGTATTATGTAGTATAGAAGGTTGTTTAACATTTCAAGATTTACTTAAAAATACAAAAATTAAAGATTGGTATTTGTCGATGAAACAAGTTGTTACCAATCATCAAGGCGCTAATTTTGTAGTTTAATTTAGCTAAATTGTTTCAAAAAAATAAATAATTTTATGTTACAAATAATTGATTATTAATACTACTACATGGTAATTGTTGGTAATTCAATGAAAATCCACGATTAGCAATATCAGGTGTTGTTACTTCATCACCATCAGTAACAACAGTCAATACAAATGGTTTTGATGATGTTGTTACTGTTGGGAATTGATTACCACAGAAACGATCAGCACCAACACCAGTACCATCCGCCTGTATTGGATTTGGTATAACAACAAAATCTGTTGTACAAGCTGGACCAACTAAACTACCAGATGGTAAACCAGGTACTACAGCAGCTAAAGCTGTATCACCACTAACTGTAAATGATGTCGGATCTGGACCTTGACTCCATTGTATTGAACAATAACCGGGTTGCATTTGTACACAAACACCATAGTTTTGATTAACCAATTGTCTAGTACCTGGTCGTACCATATTATTACCAATATTAATCAATGCACCATTTAATGTTGTACCATAATTGAAACTATTAACAGTACCTGTTAATGCTGTATAATACATTAAACAACCAGTTGGTGCTATAATTGAAACAATTATTAATGGTAAATTATGGTATTTATATAGAGATTTACCTAAAGTGGGACATTCGCATGCTAATTGGGTGACTTTTATATTCCACGACCGGCTATAACTAACTGAAGCATCCGTTGATATCATTAGAACAATACTACTGTTACCATTAAAATTAACATAAATATGTTGACCAGTATTTTCACCACATATTACTGGGACATTTGATGCACCACCGGAGACTATCAATGAATCCGTAACACAATTCCCATTACCATCTGGTTGGGCAAGATTTAAACTTAGAAAATCCAATCTTACCTAAAACAAGTTAACTTTAATAGAGACTTTACTGAGCCCAGATGCTTACCTGGCAAATATCTGATGTGCATTTTTTGATTGTAAACGTACAACTAGTTGAATTATCAAATGGATTCGGGAATCCCGGATTTGTAAAATACGTATTATTATAAGCTGAACTATTACTACAAGTAGCCGTATCTGGAAACGAAAACCTAGTCATTTCACAGGAGGATTAGTTACAGGGCCAGCGATAGGGTGCTTGGCGCACTAGAATTATGGCTACTTTCCCGTATGAGGTGCCCTTACCATTGGCCCCCCTTGATATCAAACGCCCTTATGCCCAGTGTTCCACCGGCCCTGATTAATTGACATATTGCACTTACAAAGACAACAAACTCCTCTACCGTCAGCACAAGTCGAAGCAATAGTACCATTAATATCACGACATTCTCTACGTGTATAACACGTGCCCATGAAACCTTCTAATGTTGTACATACATCATTGCGAAATCGACCAACCGTAAAAGGACCAAAAACTATAAAAACAATAATTTTTTCAAAAAATTAAAGCAAAAATATCGATATTTACTTTTGGGTTGTCGTACAGTTTGATAAGACGAATTTTCGAAAGACAATGAAACTTGGAGAATTATTAAAAAGACTAGTAACACACTCATCGTAAGGTGTGTATGCAAATGTTATTGAAAACGAGGAGATTTTAGAATTTCTTTTTTGTTGATAAAACTAAAGTAGAAGTGTTAATCTCTAGATAATTTCCGAACGGTACTTATTTGTTGAAAAGTAGTTCAGTTGGGTAGTACTACAGTTGACTTAAGTCTATTTAAATAGTAATTATGGAAATAGTGTTATGCAAACGTTTTAGATCTTCTATCGTTAAGCATTTTCTTATTCAAGTAATAAGCAAGAACCTCAAAGCTTGAGCTCTTTCAAGGCTCTCCCTTTTAGCTGGAGGCTCTCCCTTTAGTGGGAGGCTCTCCCTTTTAATTGGAGGCTCTCCCTTTTAGTTGGAGGCTCTACAGCTTAAACTCCCTTCCGATAGATACACAACTAACCCTAGACCATAAAATGATTAGAAAAAGTTACAAAAAAATCAAATTGTTATCATTTTACCAGAAATTAAGGTCATTTTATTGAACATAACTGATGAAACAGCACAGTTTCAAATACAGTTACGTACTTTATTTGATTTTTCTTTACAACATTTTTGTAAGCATGTGATAATTAAAATACGGAATCTTCGAATTTTAAGATGAAGACACACATATGTATCTATATTATTATTATTATCTAACAAAATGCGGCCCATAGCAGTTGTTGAAGTCTTCTGTTTCCTTTATTGTTTCAAAACAATTTCAGCAGATTTTCAAAATACAACTCATAGACAAGGAAAATGTAAGTTTCTATTCTAATAATAGAGAATTTCCGTGTAGTTTGATAGAATTTCTAGTTTTTGGTATTGGACTGGTACGATTCGAGAATGGTATCTGTACTGGAAATGATGGTTTGATGGGTACATGTTATACAAGACGCCAATGTGCCAATCTTGGTGGCATTCGATCCGGGATATGTGCCAGTGGTATTGGTGTATGTTGTGTTTGTAAGTATTGTCTTTTAGGAAATTCTAAAATTCACAATTTTCCCAATATTTTAGTTCAGTCAACATGTGGCGAAACCATCTCCAATAATAATACATATTTTGTAAGTCCAAGTTTTCCAAATGCTTACTCGGGTGGTTCAACGTGTACATTAACGATTCAAAAATGTAATTCGAATATTTGTCAAATACGTATTGATTTTTTAACATTCACATTAGCCGGTCCGGATGTAAATGGTGATTGTGTAAATGATGCATTCTATGTAATTGGTGGTGCATCAAATGTCCCAGTAATCTGTGGTGAAAATAGTGGTCAACATATTTATGTTGATTTCAATGGTGATAATGATATACAATTAGTTCTAAATACAAATAGTGCTCTAGCAACAATATCACGTGCATGGAATTTGAAAATATCACAAATTGCTTGTGATTGTCCGACACGTGCACCAACTGGTTGTTTAATGTATTATATGGGACTAACTGGTACTGTACGTAGTTTTAATTATGGTAGTACTGGACTACAAACTGGTACTAGGCAATTAACTAATGAGAATTATGGTGTATGTATTGAAATGGTACCGGGTTATTGTTCAATACAATGGAGTCAAACAGCTGGTGATGTATATTCGTTTACTGTATCCGGTGATACATTTACAACAGTTGGTGATCTGACTATTGGAACAGCAGCAGCAGCTTTAAATAATGGTGCATGTACCACAGATTTTGTTGTTATACCAAATCCAATCAATACAGATGGTACATCACCCAATACAGATCGTTTTTGTGGTAATGGTTTTGTTACTGTTACAAGTTAGTATTTCTTACCACACTATCCATCTATAGAAGTTTTATTCTTGTTTTTTTTTTTTTAGCATCTTCTAAGCCTTTTGTGTTAACTGTTGTTACAAATGGTGATGAAGTTGGTGATAATGGTAATAGAGGATTTTCGTTATCATATACTCAGTTACCTTGTACTGGAGTTATGCTAGGATAGGAAGTGACTAATTAAACAAAAAAAAAAGACTATGTGTGATATAGTTAAAAATTATATATACTGTTAGTTTTAATTGACCATTTTTCTTGTTCTTTTTGTACCTGTGTGTGGCTCTATTGCTCCTTCTTTAGTTGGCAGTATTCGAGGAATAAAATCTGTTGATATTTCTTGAAAATTTTAATATCTCTATGCATTTTCAGGAGATTCTTCAGTATCATCACTTGAATTTGTGGATGTACCTAATCCAATATCGAACAATAAATCTAAACCCAAAAAAAGGTACCACAAAACAAACAACATGTCGTTAATAATTTATCAGATACTTCGAAAAAAAACTCTTTAATTATTGAAGAATAAATTAAACTACTCGAATAACACGGAGAATTTTGACATTTGCTTTGTTATAACAACGCGACACAAAACCAATTTGAATGACCCGCCATTTCTTGGTTTCAAAATTCCCGCGCATTTCCAACGATGCGACATCTATCGGTCAAATCGACGATTCATTGCGTAGTTCAAATAGACAGTAGTTCTAATGTAGTACTGTCATTTGTTGGTCCTGGATTTTTGTTAGGTTGACCTTGTTTTTTGTATTTTTTTAACGCCCTTTTAGACGAGAAACCTATTAGTTCCTTTATTGATTTATTTATTTATTATAAAAAATTTGAGTGACCGGCAATTTTTTCCAAAATTTTTTAGCGACATCTATTGGTGAAGTTAAGTAGATCAATGATTAACTGTGTAGTTCAAATACACACAGTAGTTCTAATGTAGTGCTGTCATTTTGACATTTGCCCTGTTGGTCCTGGATTTTTGTTAGGTTGACCGGCTGTTTTTCAGTATTTTTTTTAACGCCCTTTTAAAGTTCCTTGAATTATTTATTTATTTATTGGAATGGCTGGAAATTTTTGGCAAAGTTCCCATCAGTAAGTATATAACCTAAATTATATATATTTTTGGTATATAATTCCAAAAAATTGTTTTTTCTAGTCAACAATGGATTTTAGATAAACAGGATTTAATTAGGGAGAGACAACATGACCTAGCTCTATTAACAGAGGAGGAATATCAGAAAATTTTCATATTTTTTGCTAGCGGTAATTTGTATTTGATAACAAATAACTTGTTATCATTATTGTTGTTTGTTATTCTGTTGTAGTTGTTCAAACATTAGGTGAACAATTAAAATTACGTCAACAAGTTATTGCAACAGCAACGGTTTATTTTAAACGTTTCTATGCTAGAAACTCATTAAAATGTATAGATCCATTATTATTAGCACCAACTTGTATATTTTTAGCATCTAAAGTAGAAGAGTTTGGTGTTATTTCCAATAACAGACTGATAACTACGTGCCAGACTGTCAGTACGTATTCATTCTACAATAATTATTATCAATTGACACAATTTTTTTTTTTTGTTGCAGTTAAGAATAAATTCAGTTATGCATACACGCAAGAATTCCCATATAGAAGTAATCATATATTAGAATGTGAATTTTATTTATTAGAAAATCTCGATTGTTGTTTAATTGTATATCAACCATATCGTCCATTATTACAATTAGTACAAGATATCGGGCATGAAGAACAATTATTAACATTAGCATGGAGAATTGTTAATGATTCATTAAGAACTGATGTATCATTATTATATCCACCATATCAGATTGCAATTGGTTGTTTACAAATTGCATGTGTTATCTTACAAAAAGATCATAAAGCATGGTTTGCTGAATTGAATGTTGATATTGAACGAATACAAGAGATTGCTAGATATATTATTAATTTATTTGAATTATGGAAAACCTATGATGAGAAAAAAGAGATACAGAGTTTATTAAATAAGATGCCTAAACCAAAACCAGCACCACAAAGATAGAAAATAGTATTTCATTATTATTATTATTATTATTATTATTAATATTAGTAATTACGCTTATCTTTTAATTATTATTATATCAATTTCGGAATTCGTATTTATTCTTTATAATGGCGAATCTATACAATTGTGCTAATCAATAGAAACATTGAGAAAAATCATGTTTTTTGCTTTTCTTTAAGGTCCCGAATTTGGCGGCAATAAATGATGCCGTCTCATATTATTGATAACACCATCCAGTGATGTTGTCTTCTTTTTAGCACTACCCTTCAATGCCTCCTCACCTTTATTCCGAATTTTCAATGTTGGTGATGTTGTTTCATCCAGAAAATCGAAATCTGATTTATCTTCAGTCCTACAAACATTATTTTCATGAATGTAACTTCTCGTATTGGAGAGAAAAAAACAATTTACTGTTTCGTCTCGACTTCTTCGTGTGGTGTTTCTTTGATTTCAGGTGATGGTGATCGATAACCAGGACATTTCCAATTCAATTCAGGCAACTCACCTTTATCCAATTGATTGTACAATTGTTCGATTATTTCCGGTGGTGGTTCCCATGGACCACGGACATCTTTATATTCATCATCAGAACAATCAATATTCCAATTATCATCAGTCATTTTACAAATTTTTGGAGGCCTAGAACCGGAAACCCCCGGAATTCAAAAAACAATAAACATAACCTCAAATTCTATTTACCTATAATTATTTTACCTTAAATACCTATTCCATATAATCCATATTAATATTTATTGATTATTTTAATTAAAATAATACGAAATTTCAACTGATTTTGGTTTTATATTGCAATATTGCTATTTTAAAATGTAAACACAATAACAAGTAACGAGACGCCACTGGTGCTAAAATAAATTGAAAAATTAACGCTAAATTGTATTACTTTCAATGTTAAACATTACTTCAAACAGAAACGCAAGTAAATAGGTTTTAAATAATCCGGAAAGTTAAAAATTGGAAGAATAATTGATTGTTTTCTAGAAATTAATTTTGAGGTTAGCCGGTATTGACAGCTATTGTCATCGTCGAGATTCTTCAAAGTCATTATTGTTTTTTTAATAAAATTCTAACAAATTATTAATAAAACAATGTCCTTACTACCTTTAGAATCGAATCCTGATGTGAGTAATTAATTATTTATAATAAAAACACTAAAATAATTAATTTTTAATTTTTAGGTTATGAACAAAGTAAGTTCTAGAATATTTCCGAATTTATTTATTTTTTTTACAAATAAAACTTGTAGTTTCTTCATTTACTTGGTGTACCAAATAAATGGAATATTGTTGATGTTTATGGTTTAGATGGTGATGCATTAGCTTGGGTACCAAAACCGTGTGTTGCTTTAATTCTATTATTTCCATGTAGTGAACAATTTTATAAATATGCTGAACAAGAAAAGACCAAATTACAGGAGAAAGGACAAGTTTTAGTTGATGAATTATTTTATATGAAACAATATGTATCGAATGCTTGCGGTACAATAGCTTTAATTCATTGTGTTGCCAATAATGCTGAAAAGTAAGGCTATTTCGCTATAAATTGTTCGTTTTTATTAATTGTGGTTTTTTGGTAGAATTGGCTTACAAGATGGACCATTTAAGAATATTCTTAATGAAGCCCAGAAAATGACACCCGAACAACGTGGTGATTTATTGATGAAGGCTTCAACACCGGATGGTTTCCAAAATGAAGTCCTAAATTTGATTACCACACATCAAGAACTAGCCATGGAGGGACAGACTGAAGTAATTTATCTAAAATCAATAATAATAATAATAAAATTAATATTTAATAATGTTTTTTTTAGGTTGATCCTAATCAGAAAGTGAATCATCACTTTGTTGCATTAATCGAGAAAGGTGGTTATCTGTATGAATTAGATGGACGTAAAGAATTTCCAATCAATCATGGACCAACAACACAAGAGACATTCTTGGAAGATGCTGCCAAAATCTGTCGTGAATTCATTGCAAGAGATTCGGAAGATGTTAATTTCACTGTGATGGCAATGACTGCTTCGGAAAATGCTTAATTCAAGCACCAATAACACAAACAACAAGCTTAATTCATGTGATTTTTTTTAATTTTTGATTCAAACTTTTGTATAATGCACGCAATCTATGTGCAAATGCATTTAATTCATAATAATATGATAACGAACAGATCCAGGCGCTACTATTTCTATAATTTTTCAATTTTTTTTGGTTTCAATATTTGTTAAAATTGCTTGGATAATATAATCTCTGTGAATGGTTACGAGTACTTCGAATCTTTATTCCTCTTATTTCCTGTTTTTCCAACAACTATGTCGTGTCCTGTTTTCCTTTGGTGGAATGTAAATAGATTTCGAAATTCTTACAATTGTTTAATATTCGTGTTTACTTTTTTACTCACAATAATTCAGTTGATTAACAAATATAAGATAACGAGTTTATTATGGGTGGAATTATCAGAATTGAATCTGATACGGTTAACAGTGCAAGAAAAAAACATGAATCTTTTAAAATCGCGTAATTTAATTCTACTCTTCATTGGTAAGTAATCATTTATTATTTTGTAATCATTTATTGTTTTGTAAAATAATCGTTTTGTTTTGTAGTCATTTTGGCAACCACACAACAAAGTGAAGCCCGGCGAAAAATCCTGAAGGGCCGTAAGGCAATTACTCGGACATATTATCGTAAGTTTTTCTTGTAATCATCGAATTAACTTGATTATTAGTATTATTATTAATAGGAGAACTTGCAATTCCCGGCTGGGCTGTTGTATTATTGGTAGGTCTCGGTGAACTAATCGTTGGAGCTCTACTGTATCTCATTATGAGAGTATCCGTAATTGATCCATCATTGAAACCACGTTATTCACGTTATATGGCAGCACCACGATCTTCAACTCCTTGAATCTCGGTTTCTAATCAATGAAATAGTTTTAATTTCTTGTACTCTTTTATTAACAATATAGTAGAATGTTTCGAAAAAAAGTTTATTGTTTGTCTCCCATCGCCCCTTTAGTTCCTATATTAATTAAATTCTTTAAATATCCCAACCGATGGCACGTTCTACAGCCATTTTCCACTTGGAATATTTCACATCACGTTGATTTTCTGTATATTTTGGTGTCCAATTATCTGATGTAATTTGAATATTGTCATTTAAATTCCAACAATTTAGTGCAGCACCAGCTACCATAGCCGCTCCTAAAGCTGTTGTTTCAGCCATATTCGGTTTAATGATTGTTACACCGGCTAAATCGGCTTGTAATTGCATTAATAACGAATTGGTCGTCATGCCACCATCAACCTGCAAAAAAATCAAAAATACACACGTTTTGGAAATGGAACAAAACGGCTTACTTGGAGTTGGGTTAAAATTGAACCACAATCTTTATTCATTGTATCTAGAATGTCTTTCGTTTGGAAACAGACAGCTTCTAGGGCAGCTCGTACAATATGTGTGGAATCGGTGTCTTCAGTTATACCAACAATGACTCTAAAATTATCGGTTTACTTATAAGGAGGAGGAATTGAATGTAAAATTTTACCCTCTAGCATCTTGCCGCCAATATGGGGCATATAATCCACTAAAAGCCGGTACAAAATAAACTTCCCCACTTTGTATAATTTCAGCTTTTTCAGCCAAATTCTGTACTTGTTTGAAACTAGGCAATATAGTTAAATTATCACGTAACCAATTCAAAGCAGCACCAGCTACAGCCACAGAACCTTCTAATGCATAAACTGGTAATTGATCGGGTCCTAATTGATATGCAATTGTTGTTAATAGACCATGATGACTTTCAACTTTATTCTTGCCAGTATTATATAACAAGAAACAACCAGTACCATAAGTGGCTTTAGCTTGTCCACGTTGTAAACATTGTTGACCAACAAGTGCTGATTGTTGATCACCTAAACAACCTGCTAATGGTATTCCAGATAATGGACCATTTTTAATATAACCATAGATTTCTGAACTGGAACGTATTTCTGGTAAAACTGTAATTGGTAAATCGAAGAAATCCAATAATACTGGGTCCCATTTTAATGTATCAATATTCATTAACATTGTTCGGGATGCATTTGTAACATCAGTTATATGAATCCCATTATTTGGACCACCGGTTAAATTCCATAATAACCAGGAATCGACAGTACCAAATAGACAATCACCGGATATGATTGCTTTCTTGACTTTCGGTACATTATCATGTAACCATTTCAATTTAACAGCACTAAAATATGGTGATAATGGTAGACCACATAATGGTTTCAAATAATTCTTATTCCTTGTCTTATTCGGTATCTTATCTAATAATGTTTCTATTGTAGTTGTTGTACGCATATCTGACCATACTATTGAATTATATAATGGTTCACCTGTATTTCTATCCCAGACAATTGTTGATTCTCTTTGATTTGTTATACCAATTGCTATAATATCTTCAATTTTACCATTGATTTTAGCTAATTGATTCACTGTATTCTCGATACATAATTGTACTAATTCGATAATTTTCATGGGGTCTTGTTCAACCCATCCTTCTTGTGGATAGATTCGTTCGATTTCTTGTTGATGGGATGCAACAATTTCAGCGGTACCAGCTTTAAATAACAAGAAACGTACACTTGATGTACCTGCATCGATTGCACCCACTAAACGACCACGTTTATTCGAATCTTTCGTATTCATTTAGTAATTTACTCAATAAAGGAACAAAAACGAATACAAATTAATCAAAATTTGGTAAATCTACGTTGTTGTTATTAAGAAAAGGTTTGCTATTTGGTTAATGTTTAATGTGTTATCTAATCTGTTCTCAAAGTCCAACTTTCGCTTCATGTCAATAAAATTAATTGTAATTTGGAACATGTTATCCTTGTTATTGTAATTGTAATCAAAATCTTGTAATCACAGTGAATAAGTAGATGTTTATCATCTGTTATTTGTTTATTAGTCATTGGACCTGGACTGTTTTTCTTATGTTGGTAGTGAATATTTCACCAATGTGCAAAATACAATAAATTTATGAATTATGATTCTTTTTTTAATAATAATTAGGGCCTAATGCTATCTTCACAACTGTACACATTATGGAATTGGTCTGTACAGGCAAAACATTTCAAATTTCCCGCTATAATTGGTGGCGCCATCTCTCCTTAATACCCACGAACTAAAAGTTATGTTGGCTATCGTGCTTGC
>JAZBHA010000032.1:92127-130035 GCA_037464855.1 Iselma pallidipennis
AAGACGTGCAACCGACTAGCTTTTCTCTTTTTTTTTCTTGTTTCAATTTAATTTAATTTAATTTAATTTAATTTATAATTTTGGGACTCGCCATTTCACACACTGCTAGCTAATCGTTTTTTTGGTTCCAATCGAAATTATTGATTATTAACAGTTAATACAAATTCACAACTATTAACATTTGTGGAATGTAATTCATTCATTCTTCTTGTTTTTTTTCTTACTTTTAATTAATTAAAAAAAATAAATATAGTAAAGCAGTGTGTAAAAGCGAGATGTGAACAGCAGAAAATACAGAGAGATTATTATTTTTATGTTAATGATATAAGAGAGATATATATTTATATATTATTATTATTATTATTATTATTATTAGATAGAGAGAGAGAGAGATAATGAAAACTGTATATTATATATATTTTATTTTAATAATTGAAAGGAAGCAGACCAGCTACTTGTTCATAAAATGACGAACGAGCCTGTCGTTCCATTTGATAAAATGTTTCTAATGTTGTTGTTGTTGTTGTTGTTGGTATTGTTGTTTTGTTGTTATTAATAGAAGAGACACATAATCCATTGGAGACAACTCTCTGATTCCTGCTGCTTCGAACACCTGTAATCAAATAACCACCAAAAAGGTAGATTTTTTACAACAAAACGGGGAAAAAGTACATACCTGCAATTAGAATTTTTGATGTTTTTATTATTAAAGTCTAACTCACGAATGTGCATTAGACTGGGTATGATTGTGTTCTTGTTGTTGTTGTTGTTGTTGTTGCGATTGTTGTGATGATGGTTCGTCAGCAGGTGATGGAGGCGCATCTTTTCGTGGTGGCATACGTTCGTTTATGGCATCTAAACCTTTCGCTTCAGCGAAACTTGTTATCTTGTGATTGGGTGAAAAACCTTGTAATGCTATTTGAAAAAAAAAAGTAATAATCATATTGAAACAATCTGATGGTAAATTTTATCTTATGTACATACCGTTCTTGAGACTCGTTTTACCACCAGATAAGGCACCCAATGGTAGGGCACCAGTTGGTGTGAGACCTTTGAGTTGTAGAACGGATTCACTCTCTTCCCTATAAGAGAAAAATTCAATAAAAGATCAATTTAAAGCGGGAAAAACTCTAACTAAGGTAACACAGAAAAATTGTCACCTAATAGCCTAGACACGCGACAAACTTGAATGATCATTTATAGTGTTTAATCATCATTATACCTAGCGTGTGTCGTATCACAATCATTTCAATGATCATTACAAAATTAATTTATCGTAAATGATCATTAAGACAATCGGGATAATTTGTAAATAATCGACTTCCCTTCCTTATACGATTGAATGATAAAAAAGTATTACACCTTAAAGTCTAAGGCTTAAACCATGGTTAAACCAGCGCAGCAAGCGTTAACTGTAATGAGAGTTAATTTGCCGCTGTGTTTATTCTTAGATAATGATCGTTATCACAAAAATTATTAATTTTGTAAAATGATCATTTAACTTGGCTGTGTGTCGAGGCTATTACTAGTGGAGTGCTAATAGCCAATTAAAGGAATGACTGCAAACACGAGATGGTAGAGGGTAAGTACCATACATTCTACTTACCTTAGAACAGAGAATACACGAGCCATTTTTCCAATAGCGCGAATTTTGTTACGTATCACTTCTTTTCTCAAGTTAGCTGCTGCACCTGTAATAGAAAAAAAAACACAAATTATTCAAAAATAAATACTTAGCTTATGTAGGATGTTTAAAAAAATAAGAGCCTAGTTTTATTTTCAACAATCCGTCATGTACGAAAATAAGAAGCATATGAGAACGTAGGATATTTTTTGTGATTTCTCTTTTGGCGAAAACCTATTTCCGTCTAGAAAAATACCATCAGAAGATGACGATGGTAGAGATAGTTAATCTAAGCATTCTACAAACATACTACTACAGTGTCAACTAGCCAGGATAATGAGTTAATTTTGGTGTGAATTGGATTGAGAAACAACATTGAAAAACTGATAATTATGCAAATTTACAATCTAATAAATCTTTATATAATTAATAATTCTAGATGGAATAATAATTAAACAAATTGATCGATGATAAGTCTTTGTTGTTGGAATAAGGACGAAAAAACAATGAATCGATTAATAGGTCTGTTCCAATTAGAATCCAAAACTATCAGATAAGTCCGAAACAGTCCGAGGCATTAGCGTTTTTTACTCATTGGCGCATGCGTTTGACTGTTTCGGACATGCGCAGATAGTCCAGATTTTGCGTTTTTAACTCATTGGCGCATGCGTTTGACTGTTTCGTACTTTCCTGATAGTTTTGGATTCTATAATAGTTGGAACAGACCTATTGTTGCATCCAATTATTTAAAATGAAAGCACTAGTGGAAAGAGAAAAAATTATACATGCAAAATTTTTCTAACAATAAGTACATATAGTTTGTGTGTATGTGCATTATATTTTTAATATAATTTATCAGTTTTAACATGCAATACAAAAAGGAAATCACGCAAATTTGTTCAATAAAAAAAAGGTTTTTTTTTTGTAATTTGATTTGGAAACAAACTGGCAGCAGTTGTAATGTCCTAACAGCAACTGCAACTTACCAAAAGATGTTTTGACGATCGCAGGGCAGAAGAACAAACACCATTTTTTGTGGATGATGATGATGGTGGTGATGAAGAGATCGACAGCAAATTGGGCAGTTGCAGAAAGTGTAGCGAGCGTAGTAGAGGTATAGAAAAAAAATCAAAACAAACTGTGCATGTAGAAAATCGTCCACTCAAAAAAACAAGATCAATTAATATTTTAACAAAAAAAAAAACAAACAAAAACCGAAAAACAACTAAAATTGCCGTCATTCACAAAATAAAAAATAAATAAATTCGTACAAATACCGACAGTAATAACTAGACATAATTAGATTTTTTGATAATACTATCGGTACAGGACGAATAATAATAATAATAATAATAAAATTTAAGAGGTGCGTGTAATGTTTTTATTTAATTTTTTAATTATTAATCTATTTTATATTTTGTTTAAATAACAATAAAAAATGATGAAAAATGTTGTTATATAATTTAAAAAAAAAGCATCAAATTGTTCCTTCAAACAGTTATTTTTTAAGAAAAAAAGCTACAAAACCAAAAAAGCATGTCAGAAAAAATGAGAAAAATTATGGTAGCATAACATAACTGGTCGCAAAATTACTCAAAAAAATTAAAATAAAATAATAATTGAAAGCCATATTTAAGAGAAAATTAAAGGCCTTTTCTCTCCTGTAAGCATCATCTCGAACAACCCGGATTCTATCAAAAGTATCGAATTGATTTTAATACCTTTGGTCCATCAATTTCGTCAGGATCAATAGCAAGAAAATCAAATCGCATAATTTGCTAGTAAAATGAATAGTGACTCAAAAAAAAAAAAAATTAATTAATGAAATAAAACATGAAAATCGGAAAAATAAACGACGAGACAATGAAGAAAAATAGTGAAAGGAACTTAAATTGAAATGAATAAATAATAGGAGTGGATTGATTGGCGTGTTGTTATTGTTGTTGTTGTTATATGTATAGAGAGAGAATAGATAAAGGTATTTATATGAAACGATAGTCAAATTTTCATTATTCCCAATATTGATCGTAATATAAAATATTATTATTGTGTTTGGTTTTCAGGAACAATTCATTAAAATAGTTAAAATAATTATAGTTTCAATTAATAAACTGTTCCATTTTGAAAAACAAAAAAGGAGAATGAAAAAACCAAATTATTGTAGGAAAGGAAATGAAAAAAAGAAATGAGCAAATACGCGATTGATTTGTAAATAAAAAAAAAACATACGATTGGTTAATGCAAGGGTTATTTTTCAAAAAAATCTCGATTCTGTTTCAAAAAGCTTTTTAATATTGTTTTTTGTTTTGGTTCAAATCTTTTTTTTTTGTTGTTGTTGTTGATTTTTGTGATAACTTACCAGGTTTTTTAATAACAATTTTTGCCTGTTTCGCTGTATGTGGGCGCGATTCCAAGGCGAATATAGTCAAATAGAGTGGAAAAATATAGAGAAGTGTCAGAATAAAAGAAAAAATATAAGCAATACATGTGCAAGGATTCGCTCAAGTGATATATATATATTAATTTTTAAAAATTTCATAATTATTTACTTGCTTTAAATATTTATATTTGACAGAGAGAACGACGAGAGAGTGCCAAAAATATTTATAAAACTAAATGTAAAAATGCGGCTTTTCAATTAAAATCTAATAACCTGTCTTCATTCTACATAGATTTATTCAAAAAAAAAAAAAAAAAATCTCTCCAAACGTGTCAAAATAGATTTTTACAATCATTTATAATATGATTTGGCGAAAATTAGAGAGACGATGCCGCCACCGGGGTCAAATGTAACCAAGCTATATAATTGAAAAATTGTCTTAAATGTATAGATATGTCGAATGATTGATGATAATATTTTTACAGGGGCACCATTAGGGATGTTCTATAATCAATTATCCACAAAAAAAAATACAATAATAACACCCCTATATTCATATAATCATCATCAATATATATATTTTATTTTCATTGCAAATCGTGTATTGCTATCAGAGAAGAAAATTTGGTTACAGAGAAAAAAGAAGAATATGAGGAAATTTGGAAGAAATCTCTAAAGGTCATTATTATCTTTTTTTAGTGAAATATCAGAGATTTAGACAAACTTATTATTACAAACAAGCCAACGTTTCGTGGCTGTATCTACCACTTCATCAGGACTATAAGTAACTAGTTCAAGAAAGTAAAAACAATTAATCATTGAATATAACAATAAGTTTGTCTAAATCTCTGATATTTCACATTACTGATAAGTTGGATAGACGATAATACGAAATTTGTTATTTAATCGGATTTTTTACTAGCAAATTAATAATAGATTTTAAATCCGCAATTAAAACTGTTCCTATTCGGAAATATAACGTAAATTTATTGGTATAGAAACGAAAATAACGTAAAATAAAATAAATTAAATAGAAAAACGCTTAAAATAAAATAATACCATGTCCACCACTTAGAACAATTGACCCCGTTGTTCTTTAAATGAAATTTCAAAAAACAAAAACGAGAAAAACTCGACAAATTTACCATTTTACATAACAAAATTTTATGTTTAATTGAAAATTATTTATAGTTTTGTTGTTAAACATTATTTGTAATAAAAATCATTTTGGCAAATTGTTGTATACTTTTGAAACTTCATTTTTAGTTTAACGAGCAAATTTTGTAATAAAATTTATTATCATTTAATTTAAACTAAACGAAATAAAATGAAATAGAAGGGAAACTCAGAAAAATAATAAAAATAATAATAAAACAGTAAATTTAGGGATGGGGGTGTTTTCATACTTAAATTTTTTATCCAATAATCTCTACTAACTACAATAATTGCAATCTCGACAAAAAAAAATAGTCAAAAATTCATAAAAATTGCAAATTCTCTTAATATTGTTCTTGTTGTTTAAGGGTAATATTTATATAAAAATAATAACATTTAAATATATATGTATAGGAAGATAAGATATTTAAGCATGCCTACTATAAAACAAAAGCGTAATATATTTATTTAGAAAAGTTTGAATCTTACCGTCTTTATTTCCATGTGGCACAAACAAAACAGACAGGTTTTCAGAAAAAAAAGGTACATATTTTTTGGATTTTCATAAATAATAAATAATATTGAACGCCGCTTTAATGTTTATCAAGTAAGCAATAGTGGGAAGAGTTTTAACAGATTATCCAAATATAGATAAATGTCCCAGAAATGTACAAACAGGGGCTCACAAAACCATTAAGGGTGGGAACCCCTGTATTAGAGCGATTTGAAACTTTGCAGTAACATCAGTGATAATCAAACCGATTACAGTAGAGCCTAGATTATCCGAAATCATCATTTGTTGACTGATAATAGTATCTGGATGAATAACAGTTATCCAGAAGAGATCTAATAGTGATTATTTCGGATAATCGATGCTCTACTATAGATATACGATTTCTTATATCAAGAAATACGAATTATTGTACTTATAGTAAAATTGAAAATGTATGTTCTACATTCCTGGAACACTCTTATAGGATATTCGTTCTATCTTCTCATGAATTATTACTAAATGACCAAATAGATGAAGAAATAGAAAAACATACCTTCTTCTAAACCATCATCACCATCTGAGACTAATTCGTCATCAGAACATATATTGAGAACGTTGACTAGCATTTCTGTCACTTTCTCACCTACAAATGGAAGCGACCATGTGAATACATCCATAAAATTTGGTAACCAATATGGATGTGCTGAACAATTAAATTGTCGTATGTTCATTACATTATTTTCATATTTTAATACAGCAGCCTGGAAAATATACAATGAAAACAAGGAAACCAAATCATCAACAATTATTTACCTTATTATTATAAACATCCAAATAATTAGGGGCTGAGAAAATTGTTATAAGGGATGGGAAGCCAGTCGTTTGACTTTTTCTATACATTCGGTATCTATAAAATAATTTAATTAAGTTAAAAAAACAAAGTGGTAATAGATAAGAAAAAGAAACATACCCGGCATCTTGCGCTTCATGCGCCCTAATTATTGATAATAAATTATTATTTTGAAGGAAGTCACAGCACGCTGCATAACTACAAATTTTTAAATTATTAATAATTAAAAATCAAAAAGAAACAATAACAAATCGCTCACCTGTAGAAATACGAACACCCTCTAACTGAATTATGTGAAAAATGTTCGGCATTATTTTCATTACCAAAATCTTCTAAAGGATCTGACCATAATAAATCACACATTGGACCAAAAGCTGGTGGTTCTTTAAATCTGTCTAACTATTAATTCCAACAAACAAAAAAGAGTTAATATTTATAAAAATTATACTAATGTGGTTGTATATTATACTTTTCGAATATCATCCAAATTATGGATTTCTGGTGATAATCCACCATGCACACATAAAAATTGTTGATTCATTAAAGCTGCCAATGGGAGACAATCAAAAGCCTCCATACAAGCATCATAGACGCGTTCTGAATATTTAATTTTACCTACAAACATAACAACACAATCAAAATATTTAAAAAAGAAATAAAGTAATTTGAGAAGAAAGTAGTAATCACAGAATCAAACCTATTTCGAAGTAATAAAATAAATGATAATAGTGGTGATAATAAGTGATTACTATTAACAATTAATATTAGAAGACAGGGGCGGATCTATAATCAAAACTTATGAAGCTTAAACTTCAGGGCCCCCAGCTTCGGAGGCCCCTGGTGCCTAATTACAATAAGCAATAACAAGGTGAACATCATTCTTGGTAAGAGTGAACCCAAGATGCTGACGATGTATTAGCTCACGTATCAGTGATATTGCTAGAATAATGGTTTAAAAAAGAAAAAATAAACAATTTGATCGAGTTGATTGAGCTTCAGGACCCCCTGAAGCCTTCAAGCTTAAGCTTGGTAATACAATCTGTTTTTCTTTTGAGGGGCCTCTTACAAAACTTAAGCTTCAAGGCCCCCCTCAAAGAACAAAAGTTTCAGAGCCCCGAAATGTCTAGATCCGCCACTGTTAGAAGATGGAGAAGACGATAAAAAACACCAATTACTTACATTCTTGTTTAAAAGTGAAATATTCTGTTAGATGACGGCACTCATGGTTGCCACGTAGGAGAAATAAAGTTGTAGGGTAGCATAACTTGAGAGCCCATAGGTATAACACGCACTGTTAACAAAATTACATATATTTTTATCATAAAAAATCATCATTTCTTGCAACAATGATAAAATAATTAATATTATATAGCTTATACAAAAAAACAAACAACAAAAGGCTTCTTTTTCTGCTTTCTCTATAAAGATAATAAATTAATAATAATTATTAAACGATTCTTATTGTTAATTTGTTGTATTATTAGTGTTATCGTATATGATATATTAATACAATAAATATTAATATAAATAAAGATTCTATTTGTAGTTTTATGGGGCACAAATATTGTTGTCGACATATTCTCTTGTTTTAAATATTTACATTTTACATTGGCGGTATGCTTTGTATCTTATATTATACCGTACCGAAATTTGTGTGTAAAGTTTATTGAAACAACATTTATTTTATGCATATATATGATAAATACAATCGTTGAGGACAACAACACGTTAGGTGTACATACGTAACAACTATTGTTATACATAAAGCAATAAAAAGTCGAAAAAATTCCACCAATTAACTGATTATTTTATCGATTCCAACTACGACATTTAAATGTATAAATATTCAATGGGATTCACAACAAAGTCATCGTCCAGGAGGACTATTTTGACATTTAAATGGTATTCTGCCACCAAGTCCTCATGGACCATTGAAGAGAACTCGACCAATAAAGTATACACTTGATTAAAATGTCTTGTTTAGTTTTTTGCGCGGAGCAAAACAAGTCGATAAAGACTACAGGTTGAGTATCAATCCGAAGTATTCTAAAGAACGTCTCCGTCTTCGTCATCGTGACAATGACCTTTTGAACAAGTCTTCACCTTCGTCTTCTTCTCCCCACCCATTTACAGTTGACAAACTCAGCCAATAGTAGATAAGCATAGAGCACGTCCGTAAAGACGTCTATTAGAATTGCCAAATACGTACGGACGTCCACCATTGGAGATGACGAAGACGGAGCCGGAGACGAAGACGTTCTTTAGAATACCTCGGAATATCCTTGTTTATTAATTGCCTTATTGATGTAATAAGGTGTGAAATTGGACGACTATTGTGTAAACCTATAACTTTATGTAATGAAACTCTATCTCTTCTGATTTTTCCACAATGTAATTTTACACAAAATCTAAAATTTATATATACAACGAATGGTGTTTTTGTTTCTGATGTGTATGGGCGGACTTTAAAAGGTTCATCGTGTCCTTTTTAATTGTTTTGTTGGTATATCGTATACCTACACGTCTTTTTCTCGTTACCCTGTTTATGAACATTTGAACAATAAAATAAAAATATAAAAATACATTGTGAATAGCTCTGATGGGAACAAATGTGTCCTTTTCGAAAAAGTATTGACTTGTCTGTCCAACCCATTCTTTTTCTTTTTTTCTTTTTGATAGATTTGTTACTGTGATTACTTGCAAAATTGCAAATAAACATTGACTTTCTCGTTTATTTCTGATTTATCTGTTACAACAACAAAATTATTCAAAAATCAATCAATCTCTTACCTCTATACTAAAATATCCTCTATCAACATAATCTCCAAGAAAAAGATACTTTGTACTAGCGGGTGGTCCCCCAACTTCAAATAATTTCATAAGATCATAAAATTGTCCATGTATATCCCCACACACTGAAACACACAACAACATCCCACCTGACTTTAATCCCTTGTCTCTCTCAATAAAACAACAAAACAAATCATGATGATGATAATAATAATGAACATCATATAATCATAATAATGGTATGTTTTTTTTCTGTGTGGGTGTTTATTTTTTGAGGGTGGTTGGTTTTTTTTTGGTTGATAAGGGATGCTAACCTGTAACTGGAGCTTCAATATCTATCATCGTTTTTTCAGCGCGAAGAAGTTGTGCGCCTTCATTGATGATTCGTAATGCTGCCGCTTCATCGATTCGACCCTCTAATATAAAATGTTGCTTTAATACGTCCGGTCGTGGTTTTGCCGTCCTTTGATCGAACACTTCGGCCACTGTCAATTTATGACTCGGTGGAAATGGTACAGCTGGAAAAATGAAAAGAAGAGAAAAAAAAATATTTTTTAGAAGCAGAAGGAAAAAAAAGTTTCAATACATTCATGAATATATCCCCCCATCTACTGATAGATGGATGGATGGATGGATTGATTGATTGATTGATTTTCTAAGACATAGTTTTGTAGGACTTCCTCCATACAACAACAACAACAACAACAACAACACAAATAAGTACAGACCAAAAGGATAAATTTAATCAACTTCCAGATACCAAACAAAAGTTCTATTATTGGTATTTCTGTAGAAATCATTAAAAACACAAAATTATATTGTTTTCTGTTATTCTATATACATTTCTCTCACTAAATATACAAAACTGTAGAGAGTTTTAAACGAGACAGGAATCAACACCAAACACCAACAATAACAACAACAACAACAACAACAAGGGAGACTCAAATAATAGAATTTACATATAATTTTATCGTATTTTATCCATTTGACAAGACTATAGGTATATAGAAAACATGAATAATTAAAACAAGTTGTGCCCTTTTTCTGCCTATTCGAGGACTACACACTGCCAACATACAAAAAGTACGCTTATAAAGCTTTTCAAGTGTGTAATTTGTCTGTACTACAAACCTTCAAGTCTCTCTCAATTACTGTAATAATACTGAAAAAGTCATATAAATTCACACCACTGATGTAATTTTCAAATTTTAATGGGGGTAGAATATTTTTTGTACGCCTACACCATACCCACGACAGATTATCAAAAATTATCAAAAATACTTCCTTGGCATTGTACTGTTTTGGTAAATTATTAACTGGCAGATCAAAATTAATCCTATTATTCAGAGTAGGTTTTAGAAACGATTGATTAGCTTACGATTAGAATTAGTTTCCCCCCCTACAACTATGTATTTAGATCAACATATAGAGATTTATCCAGCAATAAATTAAAGAGTTCTGCCTGAATAGTTACGCGTTTGTAATTTAAGAGATAGAATCACACACAATATAGTAGTTGCAAAAATATATAACAGCCTATCAATTCTAATTAATAAATGATTGTGTTCTAATTAAGAATCAATAGTTGTTTTTGGGGGAAATTGCATCGTTTTGTTTCACAATTCCTCGTTTATGTGTAGTGCAAAGAATTTATTATATATCCTTTGCCAATTACAATAACAAGTTAATTCGCCAGAAATCTCGATCTAATTTAGATTCAAACAAAACGTTTATTTAATAATGAAAAATCGACAAAAAAAATATAACAATTTTAGATTTCACTGGTGTTTTTTTTTTGGCGGGGAAATGTGGGTAGTTGTTGTAAAACCACCTACTACTACATTATAAAAAAGTACATCTTGCATGGTCTTCCTTTATGATTCTCTTGAGGATGTATATCTTTTTCATGGGTGGTTTACTACAATGAATGTTCAGTCATTTTATTTTTATAATATTGAAAGGAAAATTTTAGATTTTGAAAATTATATTAAATCTAGAATAAGTTTTGAAATAGTATTTTCAATATCAATGCCAAAAATTTTTAGAAAAAGTTTATAAAAACTTTTTAAATACACCACACACACACCACACACCTTTTTTTTCTCTCATACAATTTGTCCTATTTTTAATCGTTATTTTTACAGAATTTTCCCAATTTTTGTACAAAATCTTGCCTTAAAACCATAAAATATAACTGAACGAGGAAAAGGGCATTGTAGATGTAGATATTGCTTTTATCAGTAGCAGGAAAACACAATTTGTCCTAGTTTTAATCGTTATTTTTACAGGATTTTTGTACAAATCTTGCCTTAAAATCATAACAAAAAAGAGGAAAATAGGGGAGATTCTATAGATGTATTCCTTTTATCATCAGTAGCAGGAAAAATCGCCTCAAGCCTAGTCCCTTTTTAAAATACTTAAAACCACGAGTATTATCAGAGATGACAGAACGATATAAATATTCAAAAGAATTGTCTCTTGTGTGTGTTTTATTCGGTGATTCGATAAAGAAACTTTTTTTTTTAGAAAAAAATGATAATCATGGAAATGGAAGCTAGTTTGCTTGCTTTCTTGCAGCAAAAGTGTTCTGATAAAATGTATGATAGAATAAAAGAGGAGATAGTAGATTTAGAAGGTATAAACCACATTTAAATAGATCGAAACCAAATCAGGAACACAACATGATTGGGATGAGATGTTGTTGTTATATAGAAGTTGGCAAGGTTCTCTCTAGTTATTATACCTTACGATGTGCGATTCAGGAGGGCAGCAGGATCAAACTGGATCGCATTATATGCCATATATACCTATATATGTAGATATAGATAATCGTTTCCCATATTAAACCCTTTAAACATTATTCTTAATCAAATATTTGTATCATAAAATTAACACACAAATCTTTACTAGCAAAAGTAAAGATTTGTGTTTTTCAATGAATTCTCTCTCTCATAGTATTCTCTTATTATTTGTGAATCAATAGTCATGGCGCCTAGAAAATCAATCCTGCACAACACAGCAGTGTATAGTATACATAGTTAGTATATAGCGGTTGGTGGGTAATATAGAGAAACACACAGACGAGAAATAGCGGGTGAGGCGGGGAGGTATAACACAGGAGGAAAAAGAAAGGACCGTCGTCCGTGTGGTGTCCGAAAATTCCCATCGTCATAGAATAACAGCAGCAGGGGCAGCAGGAATGGTAGCAGCAACCGTAGCAGACATATACATACATACATACACTCTTTATATGTATTTATGGTATGTAGATATATAAGTGCGAGACATACATCCACACACACACACACTCACACACTCACACACACAACATCACTGACCTTGTATCATACGTTGGGTAGTCGAAAGTTTCTGATTATTTGAAGACATTATTTTCGTTTATAATTAATATATTTCTAAATACACACTTTTCAATAATAAACAATAAACATCGGGGGGGGGGGATTATCCTGTTGGTTTTCTTCTAATTTCCTTCGGGTTGTTGTTTTTTGTTTTTTTTTTACCCACCCTGCTGAATACAACACGACACGACACACGCACAAAATTTATTTTAAACAACACACTTCACTTATGGATCAACAAGCGCTACTTTCTACTCTCAAGATGGAGCGACGAGCGCAACCCAGCCAGAGCTCTCCAATATGCTGGCGCGCATCCATTTCAGCGTCGAATCATTGTAGACGCCTGATATTTTTGTTATATTTATCTATGTATTTGTATGTCTCTATAACGTATATTATACACTAATACATTGACAAAATTCATTCTTCTTAGCCAATAAACAATCACTAGCCTGCTAACTAGTGAACTCTATAGAGTGCCAGCAGGAATTAAACGAGTAACCAAATAGGAAGCATTGATTTGACTTTACTCGTTTGGCGGGTTCGACTCAATTGAAACAGATGGCGTTCGGGGCATGATTTTTATAGGTCAGCAGGACTAGCAGGAATGACTTCTCGAAGATGTCTAGACAAAACGTACAATTACACAATATCCCGAAATTTTCTCGAGTTTTCATCAATTAACACACATATTTCCACAATTATGTTGTTTTACAATCTTGAATTGCAGTAGATTTGTAGTAAAATGTTGATTTTATATCGTAAAGTTTAATTATAGAGAAGCATTGATTTTTATATAAATTATTGCAATTTAATTTTAAATGTAACTGTTTTTATCGATTTCTACCTTTTTTTCCCGCTCATATTTTTCCCATTTAATTAAACAACCACTAAGGGGTAGTAAATGCAACCCTTATTATTTATCGAATACACCTAGAAATGTGTCAAATATTGCATTAATTTGCATCTATTTTCATTATTTTTTACTAAGTCGGGGAAAAATATTAAATTTTGAGTTACTTTTCTCTTGTTTTACTGCTAATAAATGTTGAGAGACATAATACAATGCATTGCATTCATCGTGAGAATAACCAGAACTTAACAATAAATTATTGATGAAACTGAATAATGTTTGTCATGTAAAGAATACAAAAGGCTTTTTTTATATTTAACTGAAAAGGTGGTATTATTATTATAACAAAAAGTCGCCTATAAATCAATCAAGATTTCGTAGCGGTACTGCATGGAAAGGATTTAACTTTGGTCCTTTGTCAGCAGTAGCGTAACTAAATGGAATTTAGAAATATTAATGTAAACCACATCAGGAATTTGGATCAGTGGATTACTAGGAAAAGAAACCACAAGACGAATTGTAGACCAATGGTAGACCTGAAGCTGGGTTCATCATCACAGGTGCATTTTCTCGGATTCATTGCAATGCAGAGCCGTAACTAGCCTATGTCCAGTGTTTTGTGGACCTAATTAGCGTAAAATCGTGAACCTCACCCCTTGCAAAAGTACATCAGATGATCAAAATAGGAGTGAAGTGGATGATTCTCTTACTTTACCCTTTATCTTCTGAGAATGAGGCGTAATTTTTGTATTCAGCCATAGGCGCAAAAAGTTCTAGTTACGGCTCTGTTGCAATGAAACATGTAAATTGAATTCATAAATTGAAGCATAATTTATGATTAGTAAGACTGAATTGATTATGATTCATTGAATATGAATATGAATACATATGAGAAGACAGTTTTAGAAGAATTCCAATTGAAAAATGGAGAAAATCAAAAAGTGTTGTAAAACAGGAACACAAGAACAATAGAGAAATCGACGATGCCTATAAAAGGTAGTTTTCGGAAGTATAAATGCCTTCTCTTCTTCCGGTAGTTACGCTACTGTTCGAGACGGCCTTAGAATATTGATGAATTTCAATAGACGACAATGTATATCGCCCTTTTGCCTTTCTATTTATTTTATTGATTTACTTCTATCTGTTTATCTATGTTTTGCAAAATTCCCCAAAATTAAATTATGACCAAATAAAGGCATCGAAGAAAAAAAAACGAGAAGTTGCGCATACGATAACGGAAATAACATCACCTTTTAAAGGACGTCCTGTGACGTCACTTGTACTCGATCCAGCCCTTCCCTTCGCGCCCATTGTTTGGATCGATTTTTTCTCTACTAGTACTCTACACTCTACGTACGGAAAAAAAGGGACTTCTTGTTGTAATGAACAAAGACAATTTACTCTGTGGTGCTATTTTTAGATAGAATTCTTGAATGAATTCAATTAAAACTGGTTTAGATTTAATAATAAAAATACTAGTAGGATAATAATAATTCAATTTAAATTAGTAAAAGTGTAGAATTTATTTATTTATAAAAAGCGGAAAAAACAATTCTGATTCATTTGAAAACTATTCCAAATTAGACTAAATGATGGGATGTTTGGGAGGGCCATCCTTCACACAAAAAAGAGACGCAACAGTTTTAATGTTTTGTTTTTATTAAAATGACTCTTATCTATGATGTTATTAGTGAATAGACTAAATATATTGATAAAATTACTAGAAGGGTAGTTGATCGGGGGTATCAAATAAAGAGCCTAAAATTATTGTCTCCGTGTTCAATAGGTCAACGTCCAAGTTCGTCGTCGTGCATTCGATCAAATATATGTAATGCAGAAGGGTGGGGCTCGTATGGCTCGTTGTTGGAGGTGCATGGCAACAACGCAACAACAACATCAGCCAACGGGCGGCACAGGAGCAGCACCAGCAGCAGCCACCGCACCAACATCGACCTCCGCATCTCTTCTTCTCTTCTTCTTCAACACATTTGACATAAATGGGGGGTGGTCGTGGAGGGGATGGAAACAACTAGCGTCTCTACTGCTATCCTCTTCTTCCGCTCGAGCTCGACTCACACACACTCATACACATAGACAGATTTGCGACGTTGTTGTTGTTCGTTCGTGCTGCTTGTCATCTCGTGCAAGAAGAACAAGAAGAGACGCCAAGTATTTTTTTGTGGTGACGTCACAAATTTGCTTGTTGTTATTGTTGTGTTGTCTGTGGTGACTCGTCTCATTGTTGTTGTGAAGGTGGTATTGTGTGGCCGGTCCTTTAATCGGTGAAGACTTTTAAATAAATTGTTGTAGTGCGTGTTGAATTCATTTGAATTGAACCAGTACGCCACTGGTATTAGTCTCTCTGCCCTTTTTCCCGCTATACCCTCTGCTGTGTGGTGTGGTGATTGGATTCCTAGTTTAGTTCGATCCGGGTGGTGTTGCCAGTTGCGTCGTCGCATGGTATCGTTGTTGTTCTTGCTGCTGGAATAGTGTTGTCTGTGTTTATAGCTGTGTGCGTGTGTAATAATTGGCTTGGGTCCATCATCTTTGTTTTATTTAAATAATAATAATAATAATAATGGCAACTGAGGTTGAAAAGAATACACCAGTGGCTGGTGGTGAAACAAAGGAAATTAAAGAGGAAGTTGAGAAAAGTACCCAGGAGGACGCTAGCAAACAACAAGAGAATGCTGGCAGCGGTGGCGGCGGAGGTGGTGGTGGTGATGCTGGCACTACAACACCAGCTAAAGAAACGAAAGAATCACCACCGAAAGTCTTGGTACATAAAGCGAATTATGAAAAAGATGTTATCTATTTGTACCAATTTTCACGTACACCATTATTGCCGTCATTGTCGCCGTTTAGTCTAAAAGTTGAATGTTGGCTGAGACTTGCCGGCATCAAATATGAGGTCAGTATTGTTAACAATTATTACCCATTTATGCAGTGGCGGGCGCCGTAAGACAAGGGGCCCTCACATGACAACCAAAAATTCGTATTATTATTAATGGGGCCCCAAAAATCTGGCCTCGAGCCCCCAGATCCGCCACTGCATTGATGCCTTCTAAATCACATCCATTTCGATTTAAAATATTCGTTCAATTAGAGTGAAAACATTCCAACTTTCTGCTAATTTGTTTTCTTTAGAAAATCTCTTTTTGAAACTATACAGGGCGTCCCAGCGAAACCTACCTGTCTACCACATTTTCACCAATTTCAGCCTTATTTATTTACCGATTTATAAACAAATTGGAACACAAATAGTGTTAGCCCTAGTCTACATTTTTGCCAGGAAAAATCTTCTCTAACTCTATTAATTTTTTAGATATTCATGGAAATAGTTGGACTATTAAATTGAAAGATAATCTGTTAATTAACATTTTATCAATGGTCATTATCAGTATTATTGTATCTTTAATATGACTATTTAGAGAATCAGAATGTTAAATCTTCATTGGTTTGTCTTGACTTGACCCTTGACACCGATTCAAATGATATCCAAGTGGGGTCGATATACTGCCGGCTGACAGTTCCATTATTTCCTTTTATTAAAACCACAACATTTTTTTTTTTTGATTGTTGTTGGAGAGACGATTTTAATAATTGATCAATCAATCAATTTTAAATGAAATTGAGAGAAAAAAATGTGAGATCGATTGTGTTTTTTTGACCAACCCTCTCGATATACAAAACGACTTTAAATGGAATTTTTTTAAGGAAGTCCATGTAAATATTTTGTCGTTTTTGAGCGGAAATTTAGCTTAAGAATCTCAACACAGTAAATAAACAGATTGTCTAAAAATAAAACCAACATTCAGACGGAAGTCTATTGTTCTTGATCGAAACGCCTAATATGCGCAATTAGGGTGAAGGGGGTGGACTTCATGTGGAACCCTGATATGTAATCGAATAGGTGTGTGACTAATGTAGGTACTAAGAAGCCCAGATTTACAAGCAGCAAGGGATTTGTAGAAAAGTTTCAATTACATCCTAATGACTCGAAAATGTTGTAAAGAATATCCTTTTAATAGTTTTAATCGAAATTGTTGTTGTATTGAAAGTCTCTTTTTTTTTATTACGGAGAAATTATGATAAATTACAATAAAATATGCTAAAAATAACAACCTAATTGAAAAATAAGGAGATTTATTATTGCGTTTCAAGTCTTGGAATTTATTATACTGGATGATCAAATATCATAATTTAAATTCAACGAAATAATCAATAGAATCACTTATTGACGAAAAAAGAGTTAATTGTCGAAAACTATTTAGTTTTTAATCAAATTTTATATAAAATCATGAATAACCACATCATATCGATTATCTTTTCCTTTTGTTATCAAAATTATTTGATCATCCTGTATAAGTCTATTACCATTATCAATGTATTCCAAATATTTAATTTATTTATTTACATTGCAAATATTATTGACAGATACTTCCAAGCCTCTGTTTTCTCTTATTGTTGACGAAAATACAAATATTTCTTCAAGAGATTGTGTGTACAACAGCGATCTGATTATGAAGAACCAGAGAGAACAAAAAACATATTGTGTTGACTTCATATAAGTATCTTAATTGTTTATACAAGACGACGGATTATTATTGATGATATGTATATCATTATTACAGGGCCACATTTACCATAAGACGCATTAGGCCTCCCTCTCTACGGGGCCACATTTTAAAGCGTTACGCCTCACAAACAACAATCTAAAAAAAAATGAATTACGTTTTTGGGGCCTCATAATGGTGTTGTGCCTAGGGCTTCTAAAACTATAAATGAGGCCCTGCATAATTATCAATGAATAATAATCATTTGAAACAACCAACCTTGGGATACATACTTTAATTTTTTCTATGTGTGTTAATATAGGAGAGGTCATTTAAAAAATATTTGACCTCCTGTGGAATTTCAGATTAGAACAGAACTATAACAAATTTCTATTTCCTACTAGATCATCAAATGATGTTGTAGTAAAACATTGAAAAGACGGGGGCGAATTGTTGGAAGTTTATTGACCTTATCTGTGTTACTTTAATAATAAACCATGCATGGTTTGAGCAACGACCCTTACCCTTTACAACTGTTACTACTCATACTGGTGGTGGTGGTGGGTTTGATGTTATCTCCTCCTCATATTACCCTGTTGTTCGTCAATTTTCTTAAATTGATTCTGACGGCTCTCCCTATTAAAACAAGAATTTCAATAAGTGGAGGATATTATATTTATAATAAAGGAATTGTTGTTTATCTAGTCAATAATATGTAAATTGTCAAGGATTAAAAGGCTAATTATTATGAATAGTGGGTCTATACTCAAGTATTTTATTATTATGCTGTTGATGGTGTGAGAAAATTAATTAAAAATTATGTCATACATGTTGGAATGCACACAAGAATTCAATTCAATTCTATCTAAATATGTACCTATGTAACAAATAACTTTTCCAATTACGAAATAGAAAAATTAATATGTTGTACGGCAACTGTAATTGCAATTTAATTAATTACAATTTAGCCTAAATGATTTGTTTTTGTTTTTTACAGAATGTGGACCATAAGATGAAATATCGTTCCAAGAAGGGCCAATTACCATTCGTTGAAGTGAATGGTGAAGAGATTGCTGACAGTACAATTATAATAAAAGAATTATCAAAACGATATGGTCATGATTTAGATGCAACATTAACAACTGAACAACGTAATATTGCTCATGCAACAATTTCAATGGTTGAAAATCATTTAGCATGGGTTGTTATGTGGTGGCGTACCAAACATCCTGATTTAGTACTTAAAGGTTACAAAGTCAATTTACAACATGCCCTTGGTACACGAATACCAAATGGTATTCTCAACTTTTTATTCAAATTTGCATTCGGCCGAAAGGTAAATTATTACCTAGTATTTATGTAGTTATTTATTGATTTCTTGTTGATACAAGTATATGTGTGTTGTGTATATATAGTTTGTTTGCCCTGTGTCGAGCCCGCCCTGCATCATCCCTACTGTGTCCCCATTTAGTAATTTTAATGCAATATTGAATAATTTAGTTGTTGCAGGGTTCGAAAAAGGTGAAGGCACAAGGTATGGGCCTACATTCAGCTGAAGAGATCAACAATTTTGGACAAGGCGATCTGAAAGTCCTATCCGATATGTTGTCTGATAAACCATTCTTTTTCGGCGATGAACCAACAACTGTAAATATTTTTATTCACAATCATTAATTGTTTGTTTGATTTATTTTTATTTTTAGTTGGATGTTGTTGTTTTTGCCCAATTAGCTCAAATCTATTTTATTGATAAAGAAGTCAGTTATGCATTACATGATTATATGTGTGAATCATGTCCAAATTTGGTTGGTTTAGTCAATCGTATGAAGGAACGTTGTTTCCCCGATTGGGATGATATTTGTACAACATTGGATTTAAATTCACATTTACCAAAACCACCACCGGAAGAATCTAAAGATAATAAAGAATCTCATGATGATGAGAAAGAAGGTGATAAGGAGAAGGAGCCAGACGATAAAGATATCGAAAAAGAGAAGGTAATTTCAACAAAAAAAAAACATATACTGTACAGCGGAATCCTTTAGGTACATAAGCAGAAAAGAAGCCGGTGCGGGTGTGAACAGAACTCTTAGATAGATAGATAGATATTTAAGCGGGGCTGGGTCTCACCAATTATACTTACAATTAGACTTCAGTGGTCCATTGTAAGCCCCAATTTCAGAGTTCCCTACAGTCCTGAGCCTTTGATAAAGCCTCCAATGGATAGTCTCTGTACCTCCTGAGGTTCGATGAACGGCAACCCGAACCAGCGGTGCCTCAACTCAAAAAGAGCAGGGCACTCGCACAGCACGTGAGCCGCCGTCTCGTCATCCTCTGAGCATTTCCTACATGTGGGATCATCTCTGAGGCCCAACATTGTGAGGTGCTTGTTTAAGTGGCAGTGTCCCGTTAGGACTCCTACCACTTTTCTAATAGAGACTCGTTTCTGCATATGTACCTAGAGGATTCCGCTGTACAGTATACATATATCAATACCGTAAGGTTTGATAAAATATTGGGAATTCTAGGGGGATGAAAAGGATAAAGGCAAAGAAAAAGATACCGAAGAAAATAAGGAAAAAGAGAAGAAATGAAAAGTTTAAGAAAATGTCGACGGTATCGTCTCTCTTTCTCTCTACTAATTTTTTTTTTGTTTTAATCAATATTCTTAATTTCTAATTAAAAACCTATGTGCAAGTCTTAGTTTTTAACAAAATATTTTAAAAGGAAATTTGATATAAATGACATCTTGAATCCATCCCATTCAATACTGCCTATCTTTATTACTACTATAGTCACTTTTCCACGCAAAAAAAGGGTTTAAAACAAATAAAAATGAAAAGAAAATTCAAATTTCCTTTAACCCCATTTGAACAGTTTTTCCTTTTGGAATTGTAAATTTTTTTTTATGTATTTGATGTAGTGTCCTCTAAATAGTACGCACAATTTTTTTTCTAAATTTCTCCTTGATGAATGTTTGTATGTTTCACGATTTGTTGTTGTTTTCGCTTCTTAAAACACTTGCTTTCTTGTCTCAGCAAATAGTCGAAAAATCGACAGTTTCATATAAATATTCATCAATTAATTTCGATTATTAAGATTAGAAAAATTATCTGTACTCTCTGGTGGACACTTGTGTTCAAGAAATATTTGTATAAACAACAACAAAAAAACAAAAATTGATATTATTAGCTAAGTTTTTACTCTCTATCTCTCCCCCTTTCTATAAGCATATTACCTGGTTTTAGGACAAAAAAAAAATTAAATAAGAAAACTTTTAAAAAGCCTACCAATCTTACAATTAGTGTTATTTTTTTAGATTTAAAAATAACAGTTAATTGTATGGTGCTTTTTGGAAAACAAAAAAAAAATATATCAATAATAATAATAAAAATCTATGTTAGTGCAGTCCTTATTATGTATATGTATAAGAATTATAATAATTAATCTCCAGTTAGTAGTGCGCGCATTTACTCAACACATTGTATCCATTCCACACAATTTTTAATGTTTGACAAAATTTAAAAAAAATCAACCCTTAAAAAGTAAAATAATTACGTAACATCACATAGGTAATAATGGCGAATTAAAAATGTACTGTGTAGACTTTTGTATTTTTTTAAATGAAAATCATTTTATGATAAGTTTTATATACCAAAAAAAAAACAAACAAGTACGAAAAATTTTTGAAGATTCATTGACGATGACGCTCAAAAAAAAATGGCATGTTTTATAAATATAATAATATATATATAAATATATGGCTAGTTTTAAATTGCATTACCAGAAGTTCTTTAACTATAATATATTATATATATATATATTTGTGTTGTATACAGTTTTCTTAAATAAACATGTATTTTAAGTTTTTAATCGTAACCATTCATTATCAATCCGCAAATACAAGTGGCGATCGTAACTATTTGGGGGCCCCCTTCAAGCTTCAACTTAAAGAGGCGCCTATGAAACTTGAGGTTCATCTCAGACCCGCTGATAGGATTCAATTGAAACTGCAACTTCCACAATGATCCAGTTGTTTTATTATTAGACCTGAACTACAAATTACATTCACGCTTACTGTAAATAAAATGATGTATGTGTGTATATAAAAAAAAGACTAATTATCATAGCGTAACACAATCATCCAAATACACGGAAGAGCCCAAAAGGCACCAAGACCTTTACAAGAAATTCTTCACCGTTCAAATATAGAAAAAATATCTTTCTATATTTAGAAGAAGAAGAAAACAAAGAGTTACGCTACTTTTATAAATAATTACCTATCAAATAATCGAATAGTAAAATAATGAAAATATAAAAATCAAATTACAATAATATTTACTTCCTAGCTTTTTTCGATTTAGGTCCAGCACCATTTTTAACTGCTCCCCCAACGGATCTACGTGTTACACGTGGTGGATTTGTAACAGCACTTTGTTGTTGTGGTTGTTGCTGTTGTTGTTGTTGTTCATCACCACCACCATTATCTTCTGTCTTCAAATTCACCAGGGTGTGTTCAACCAAATTCTCTTCATTTGGTTGTTGTGTTTCAAATTCCTCTTCATTAACTTCATCCTTAATTGTAACCTCTTCTTGTTTAATTGTAAAATCTTCATTTTCATTGCATGCTTCTTCTGGATCATACATTTCTATATATTGAAAAAAATTTCAATTATTGTTATTATAGGAATATAAAAAATTATATTTACCTTCTTTACCATTTTGTGCAGTTTCTGTTTTTTCAGTAGTTTCAGCTGGATCTTTACCACCATCAGGAACTGTTTCTTCTCCAGCGCCTCCATCCTCTTGATCTTCACGTTTACGTTTCTTTGACTCGGCCTCTTTATGTGCTGCTTCTTCTGACTGTTTCTTATATTTAAGTTTGATTGCATCAACAAAAGCATAGTAGTGACTTTCAGTTTTTAAATGAGCCTATTGGGGAAAAAACCTTTATAATTCTTAAATTTCTATTATTTTAATAATAATAAATTACCTGAGCTAATTCTTCAGTTTTGAAACTTCTATAACAAATTTCACACATAAAACCAGTAAATGGTTTTAATGTTTGTAAACCAATTGGTCGACTTTTTTTATATGTCGGTATACGATTTTGTAGATTATTTAAATCATCACTTAATTCTAATATTGGATTTTCATCTTCAATTTCCATACTTTCTTCTAATAATGGTTCGAGATTGATTTCCAAATTGTCTTCAATAATTTCTCCATCTATTATTACACAACATAAATTAGAATTAAATTAAATAAGCGAATAGTGAATATTTCTACCTTCACCACCGACTTTATTCTGTAAAAATTCACTCAATTGTCTTAAATGTTCAGGTGTTAGACGATGATCAACCCAATCCATACGTGATGGAAATTCTTTACTACAAATGTCACAATTTGGATGAAGGAAACGTTTAAGGCGCTGATGTCCTTCAGTTCTACAAAAAAACAATTCAATTACAATAGATTTAAAGCTTTAAACCTCCTAGAATTTAGAAGAATAACGGAACATACTTGCGATGTGCAATAATCTTTCCAAGAAACTTCAAATCACACATATTACAATGACTTTCTGGCTCTTGGAATTTACGACTAAATTTATTTTTACTTAAACGATGCATACGATTCAATTCAATCACTTTCTTCTCTTCAGCTAAACGCATATTTTCACGTAATATATTGACAGTAATATGGAAGCTCTCTTCCAAACTTTGTAGCATTTGTTTATGGGCACGTCCTAAATCGATTGAATATTTATTAATTTTTGAAATACATTAATTTAGGTATTTATTATTACCTCGTATATGTTTCTGGAATGATTCACCATCCCACATATCTTTATTACAAACAAAACAATGTAAAAATTTCTGTGGTACACCATAATATTTTCCATCTAGATTCATTTGTTCATGTTTCTTGCCCTCGGTTGTATCATCTTGATCTTGTATATCACCTTCACCATCATTACCATCCTTCTTTTCATTTTCTGCATTTTTCTCATCTTTCCATTCACGTTTTGTATCATCATTTTGTTGTTCATCATTACCACCACCACGATTCTCATCTATTTCAGTATTTGATTCATTCTTAATAGTTTCATTCGATTCTTCATCATTGGTTTGTGTTTCATTTTTCAATTTTTCATTTGGTTTAGTAGTTGTTTTAACAGCTGGTGATTGTTGTTGTTGTTGTTGTCTATTTCTGTTATCATTACCACGTCCTCCACCACCACCACCACCACCACCACCAAATGAGTTCCTTTGACGATTAGATCCTTTGTTGGAATCCATTGGACGCCAACCTCCATTTCGATTCTAATAAGTGGTTGTTATACAAAAATTACATATGATCGAAAAACATAATAATACATGTATTTGTCTGTTCGTCAATTATATGAAATATTCCCCCAATTTTTCTTTGGAATTTCTACACATTTGTTTAATTAGTTTGTTTAAAACAAAACAAATAAAAAACACAACACCATCAACAGAATATTTAAAATGACACACAAAAACCTGGAAGTTCTTCTTTGTGGCAAATTTGTACAACAAACACAATAAACTTGAAGGGATATTTCTGATCAAGTACATACTTGAAAATATTGTGTACTTGTGGAAGTCTATTCATAAAAAAGAGGAATTCCACAATATTCATTGACTGATTTGATGAGAATCAAATTTATTGTGGCAAGAATAATTCGGATTAGCCTAGCCCATTAAAAAGATTTGTGTCTTCATGAAATTTGTTTGCAAACAATATTTTAGCAATAATTTCATTGAAAAACTGCCTTACTGTTAATACAGATAATATGAATATAATGATGAATTTCAACCAAAATCATCATTTATGTGAAAAAAAAACAACTCTTACAATTAGAAGATGTTTGTAATAATAACAATAACATAAACTAGGGGCTAGTGCTAAAATATTTTGTCTCAAACAATAAAAAACAATTTTTAATAAACAAATATAAATAAAGAGATACTATATAGATAGAAAAATTGTTGGGTAACAAAAAAAGTATTTAAAATATAGTGATTTCATACCTTGTAAGGTTCATTTCGTCTAAAATCAGATCGGCCTCGGTTGCCAAACCGACTAAAGGAATCACGATTATCTTGATGAGAAAAAGCAGGAGATGTATTCAAAGAAAGTAACGATGGTGGATTTGTCATTGGATGATGATGATGTTGTTGTTGTTGGTGTTGTTGTGGTTGTAATAAGTTGGTTAATGCTAGAGCAAGTTGTTGGGGATTTGTTGCTAATTGATTTAGCAATCCACCACCTCCACCTCCTCCTCCTCCACCACCACCGCCGCCACTTTGGCCGAAGGAGGAAGAATTGGATGGCATATTACCCTGCCAAGGGCTAACATTATTTCCTTGAAATGGATGATGTTGTTGTTGGGAAAACGAACGATTTCCACTACCACCAAGACCGCCTGCTCTTTGATTGCCGCCCATACCGCCAGGTCTTCGATTTGCCATTATTTGTGAACGGGTTTGGTATTTTATGGACAATTTTTTTGGTTTAATTTTTTTGGATTCACAACTATAGATGAAAAAAAAGAGCAACAATGAAGAATTATGTATTACAAGAGAATAAAAAACAGACGGAAGTATACCGGCGAATTGATTGTCTTTTTCGTTCTTTATTATTTGGTCTGAATTGATCAATTATTTTTTCTGCAAACTACATAAAACCATGCTGAATACAATTCGACTCACCTGATGTAAATTACGGATAAACTTTATATAAATAACGTCCAATTTGTTTAATTTCTTGAGAAATAAGACGAAATCTTTATAATTGCTCCACTAATGATATAAAAAAAAAAACGTTGTTATAATCTGCAAGCACGTACAAAATGGCGCTCGTTTGCTCAACGACTTCAAAATGAAATGGCAGAAAGACGCCACGTCAAAAGCGACATCTATCAAATAATGCACGAACCTAAATATGAACTCACGCAATAAAACAGGTAGTTATTGTCTATAAAAACCGGATAGACTCTTTTTCGGGATATTTGAGAATTCTAGTAATTTATTCATCCTTTTTGTATCAAATATTCACCAATTTCTGTCAAAAAATCAATAAAAGTTCAAGTTATCTTCTACACCCTATCACTAGATGGCAGCACAACCGTCATCACGATTAGTGTCTAGCTCTCAGACGATGAACAAGCTTTCGTGAATATTCGGTTATTGTTTAAACGCAGGTGGGAAAATTCTCCTACTTCTCGTTAATAGTGGACTTTACACCACACTCTGGCTTTTATTGTAATAGTATCAGGGGCGGATCTATAATGAAGCTTGATTTTTGGGGGCCCTAGAGCTCGGGGGCCACCGGCACCTAATTATTATACAGTAGAGTTTAGAAATACATAATAAGCAATAGCAAGGGGAACAGCATTCTTAGCAAGAGTGAACCAAGAATGCTGATAATGTATTAACTCACGTATCAGTAATATTAGTTTTAAAAAATTAACAAATTGATCGAGTTGATTAAGTTTCAGGACCACCCTGAATCTGTTTTTCGTTTGGTGTACGTCATTGAGGAGCCCCTTACAAAACATAAACTTCAAGGTCCCTCAAAGGACATAAGTTTCAGGGCCACCAAATGCCTAGATCCGCCACTGATTGTGAGTAGTGTAGTCAATCCTTGCATTTATGCATACAGTTTGAAGCATCTGCTTTATCGGAAGTAGTGAAATGTAGCAGTTGAACCAATTGCTGACCTGACGTGACCTGACCGATTTTCAATCGAATATAATGTGTCAATGTCTGTTAACAAAGCCAGACTACCAAATTGAGATGCTTCGACAGTGACTGATTATAGAATAGACAGTTGTCTTGGGGCCGCAACATTCAAGGGTCCGGTAGACCGATTGATGTTTAAGCGCAATTCTGTGACTGTTTTTGAAAATGTATTCACAATCGATTCTCTGTAGTTGCAAATTATACAATTAGGGTCCAAGTGACACGAGTAATCTCTATGTCTTAGGTCCGATTACGACTCAGACCGTCATTGTGTTTCGATCCGCTGTCGAACTGCGATCTAAAACGCGCTCTTTCCGACACGAACCGATTACTTACGATCAGTGGCTCATCATCTGACGGCTAGATTACTGATAGGTGAGTGTTAATATACAGTATGTCCTTAAAGTCTCGGCATTTATATAGAGCTGTACTGAAAGTTGATAACAACATACGGAACAATTGGACAAATGTAAAAGGAGGGAAAATTAAAAATAACACTTGATTAAATATAAAAATTGATCAACAAAACAGCAATAAACGTATGAAAATTCTGGCTAGACTTTAACAAAACTACAAGTTGGCTAGAATTTTGTAATAGACACATCGTCAAAAAAAAAAATAATCAAAAATTTTAACGTTTCTCAAAATCTTGTGTTTAAGTAGTACCTACTTAACGTTTTGTTTTTTGTTAAAAATTATCGTTAAACTAAATAGAAATGACTGAAAGTACTAATCGTGAATTTTGGGAGCAATTAATGAATAAATATAATGAACGTACAGCTGCTTTACAAAATAAAGAACAAGAATTATTACTACGAACGGAAACATTACAAACATTAATTGGTTGTCATAATGTTGGACAATCATCATTATCACAATCACCAGCAATATTACATAATCGTGAATCAAAAGTACCAACGACTAGTGATGCTATATCGACAACATACCCGCCACCATTAAGTAAAATCAACTTTTTTCCACTAACAGAATTATCAGAAAATGTATGTCGATGTCCAAAGACACCAACAACAACAACAACAATAGCTGGACAACAACAACAACAAGAACAACAACATGTTGGCTTCTTTCAATGTCTAGTAAAAGCCTTGTTTCCGAATATTTGTCAAAAAGAGCTACCAACAACATCACCAGAAATACTAGCTAAAGAGCTACCAGTACCGGCTCAAGATAGTCGTTTCTCAACCACAGCAACACAAAATGTAACAGAAGAAGATTGTCAATGCGAAATTTGTTCAATTAAAGATATACCAATTAAAAATAATGAAGAACAGTGTTCTTGTGTGCCACCGCCAAATTTAGATTGTCTTTGTTCTGAGAATTTCGAAAATAAACCGGAAGAATTGAAAAGTTCAACAAGTTCGACATGTATTTGTGTTGAGAATCCTCCTCCTCCTCCACAGAAAATTGTAAAAAACGAAAAAAATGAATTACTGCAGAATCTTTATGAATGTCTTTGCCAAGATCGAACAGATACGTTTTCGATCAAATCAAATGATCTATTTTATATGCAAAATCTACAAAATCTCTTCGTAGAACAGAAAAATTTAAATAAACATATTGGTGAATTGGAACAAAAAGAACGTATCTATCGAGAATATTTAAAAGAATATAAAAATCAACCACAACAACAACAAATTCCAATGTGTAATTGTAATTTGAATCAAAATCCATCAACAACAGATCTTGAAATGAATAAAAAACAAATCTGTGAATTAAAATTAGAAAATCTATTATTAAAGAATGAATTAAAAGATATGAAATTAGAAATACGACAATATTTAGAAAAAATCGAAGGTCCAATGCAATTTAAAATCGAAAGTGAACGTTATAAATATTTAAAATTAGAAGAACAATTCGAACAACAAACGAAACAATTCAATGAACAACAACAATTATATCAAAAAGAAAACAATCAATTAAAAATGGAATTATTTAATATAAATGCAAATAATTTTCAATTAAATCAATTAAATAATGAATTAACAACGAAAAAACAAGAATTAGAAACAAAAATCCAACAACTAGAAGATGATTTAATACGACAAAAATTGAGTGATTGTGAAACAATCAAACGTTTAAAACTAACATTGGAAGAAACCAAAAAAGGGATAATTCAAGAGAAAAAATCTTGTGATCTTCAAGAGATTGCCAGAGATTTAAGTACAACTTTGAAAGAAATTGGACCGTGTGGTGAATGTTCACGATTACCATCTGATATGATTACAACAGCGGAATATATTAAAGAATTAGCTGATTTGATTGATAATAAATTACCATCACAGAAATCGAAAAATATCGATTTAATTGAAACTGATAAGGGTGAAACGGAAACTGAAACAGTATCACAAACTATTGAAATACCATCAACAAGTACAATACAAGAAGATTCACATGAAACCATTGACGAGGGAGTTGTTGCTGTTGTTGTGATATCATCAAATCGAAATATTCAATCACAATCATCAAAATCATTCCAACAACTAGATGAGATTGTTGTTGATGGAAAAATGATAACGGAACCTGTTTCTAAAAGTCGACGAGTTACAGAAAATAACGAACCAGAAGATAAGAAATGTAAATGTAAACAATCACCACCGAAAATTAAGAAACTCTGTCGATGTTCTGTAATGAAGAAATTACAGGAAGAAGCAGGATACAAGTCTGGTGCTGATGAAAAACCGAAAGCTGAAATCGATCAAATTCAACAACCAAAAATTATTAAACCCTGTCGATGCCCTGTAATGAAAAAATTACAGGAAGAAGCAGAATACAAGTCTGGTGCTGATGAAGAGATTATTGAAAAACCGGAAGCTGAAATCGATCAAATTCAGCAACCAACTGCACCATTGCAAAATGAAGATAAAATTGAAGATTTCCCATTTCATGTTGATAGACAGGAAGAGATTTTAGATAAACCATCCGATGGGGTTCATATAACGACAACAATAACAAGATCTGGTATGTTGGAGGTGTCATCTGAAGGTCCTGATGGTATTATGGAAACAACACTTGTCTATAATCGGGATACTGGTGGTATTGAAATAACTACTAAAATTTTGAAAGATAATGGACATTTGGACGAAGCTTTATCACCACCATCAAATATTGATAAGTCCATAGATCAGGGTACGGAGAGTGAACCAGTTAAAACCAAAGAACATCCAGTAGATTGTCCGTGTCTGGAATGCAGAGGAGCGGAAATTGAAGAGGAGGAAGCCGCTCCAGCAGCCGAAAGCGAGGAAGAACAAGAACAAGAAGAACAAGAAGAAGTAGAAATTAAAGTGGAGGAAGTCGCTCAAGCAGCCGAAAGCGAGGAAGAACAAGAACAAGAAGAACAAGAAGAAGTAGAAGAAAAAGAAGAAGAACAAAAAGAAGTAAAAGAAAAAGAAGAAGAAGAAGGCTAATATAATTTTTTATTAAATAAATTTATGTTCCATGAAGTAGTGTTTTTCTTACCAAATTTCGTTCATACACTGCACTCTGCACTAACTAATAACACCACAAACTGTACAAAAATTATAAAAATTGATAAAATAAGCTACCTCCAATGTAGTCAGTGTGAATGTTTACATGTCCTGAAGAAGCTGGCAAATAAACACACTGACGAAACGGTCGCCCAGATCTTAATTATTTAGTTTTTCTTTTTCTCCTGTCCAATTACCTCATAATAATACAACGTTTAATTATAAAAATTGTTCGAAATTCTGGCCCTCATGTTCTACACAAATTCGAGCCCTATTAATCAGCGACTGTTGAACATTATCAAATATATTGGGCCGTTCTTGAATCGATTGTGCTGCACTCACAATACGTTCCTGTAATTGTTCAACACTATCCACTGGCACTGCATACACTAATTGTTTCATATGACCCCACAAGAAAAAATCGCACGGATTGAGATCTGGTGAATGTGGTGGCCATCGTAAAGGTCCATGTCGTCCTATCCAACGTCTTTCAAAATGATGATTTAACCAGTTCGTTACAAGACGAATACCATGCGGTGGTGCACCGTCTTGCTGGAACCACATTGTTCTACGTGTTTCTAAAGGTAGGTCGTCTAATACATCCCATAACTGATGGTTTAAGAAGTGTAAATACTCAGGTCCAGATAATCCGTTTGGTAGGAAATAGGGGCCAATTAGGGTATTATTCATAATACCCATCCATACGTTGACTGAAAAGTGTTGTTGAAATGGACGTTCTACTGTGGCATGTGGATTTGTAAAACTCCAGATCCGTTTATTGTGGGCATTATGAATCTGTAAACAAAATATTATGTAGAGCCGAGAAAATATGTATAACCATTAGATAACTGACTTCGTCGTTTGTAAATCCTGCTTCATCAGTGAACAGGATGCGCCGAATAAAATTGTCATCTGCTTCATATTTCCTAAGTAGCCATTGGCAGAATGCAACCCGAAGTTGGGGGTCACCAGGTTCGAGGGCTTGTACTTTCTTAATACGATAAGGATGTGCACCTTCATCTTGTAAGGTACGCCAGACGGTAGATTGCGATACGCCCAGTTCCAGTGCTAGTCGTCGAGTACTGTTTCGAGTTTGTTCTTCGACACGATGGACAATTTCTTCTTCCACCCGTGACACGTGTACAGATCGAGTACGTCCTGTGTCGATCCTTGGAACTTCCAATTTTCCATAATCCCGTAAACGTTGTACGGTATTAACAAATGTTGCACCCGATGGTGATATACGATTGGGAAAGTGTTCATGGTATAATTCACGGGCTCTTTCGGAATTTTGATCAGCCATACCATACATGAGCACCATGTCTGTGTATTCAGCAAATGTAAATTGCGCCATGGTTGTAAACGGGATTTTTCTCTTCAAACTCTTTCCCCTCTCGCTCTCTCTAAAAATAAAAAAGACTATCCGTCTCTTCTTTTTTAATTATTCCCGAAAACATTTCCCGTCTAATCGCACCCTAATACAATGACACTACCTAATTAAAACAAACTTATCAACAGATAACGGCGTTATCTATGTATGATGTATTTTCACAAATTTAATGGTTTTTAAATAGTTTTTACAAAATTAGGCGAAATTTCATTTTTCTGAGTTAGGTTAAATACTTTCAGAGCTACAATTAGTTGATAAGATTACAGATTTCTATATTTCATTTTTAACAGTTGGCCGCCTTGACTAACTGTCAATTTTAACCATAACCTCAAAATTTTGATCGGATAACCTAAAAATATTGAAGAAAAAATTTGTAAATTGTTGTAAATTCTGAACACCTTTTTCAAGAAAAATGACAAAATTAAGAAAACAAAGAAGAAGAAAAGTATATAAACATAATATTAACAGGAAACGTTTACGTAATAAATTACAAAATCCGGGAAGTATCGCATGGTATGTAAATTAAAGAAAATTGTAAAAAATAACATTTTAACTGTATTTAATTGTTATTTTATCAGTAAAGAGATCAAAAATGAGTGGAATAGGAAATTTTCTGTGCAACGTAATCTACAAGAAATGGGTTTATCATATGATCCAAACACAACCATAAAAATTCCAAACAATAAAAATCACTTAAAAATTGCTCACTCAACAACAATTAGTAGTGATAATAATGATAATAATACTAAGAATAATGGATGGATTGAAGAAAATATTCAACTAGAACCAACAAAATCATATGTAGCTGATTGTTTAGAAGCTGAAGCAAAAGCACCAAGAGAGAAACGTTTACGTTTACCAAAAAATCAAGTTGAATATTTAACATATTTAGTTGGAAAATATGGTAATAATTATAAAGCAATGGTAAAAGATAAGAAGAATTATTATCAGGAAACATGGAAACAGATACGGGCAAAAATACGACAATTACAAAAAATACCTGAACAATGTCCAGAAATTATACGAAATCTAGATGATAATATAACCAATCTATCAGATGATGAAGTTTAATTTTTATAAAACAGTTTGTCTAATAAAAATTTATGGTATTTTTACGATAATTTTTAATTTTCCCGCTACTATTGAGATTAGTTGCTAATGTGTTGCATAGAGGGCGCGTCACGTTGAAATTCAAAATTTTTGGTTACCTGTTGTGTTTTTGCATATAAATTAATTAACAATTTATCAACTAATAATTGTTAATTATTATTATTCTTATCGCTGCGGGAAACAAGCGCTAAATTACGTTCGCACATGGACGGTTTGCACCCTGGGGACGCTACTGATTTCAAAAGTGGTCATACGACCTCTGGTGAGATATCCTAGAACTATTATTGAAAAGGCGGTAAATTTGAAAACATACTGATTTGAGATAACCTAAAAATAATGAATCCCGCCAACGTTCTTCCAGTGTTCATTTACCATGAAAATTCCCATTCTAATTTATTCAAGGTAATTCTAAATAATAATTAATTAACAATAAAATCAGTAATTACCATTTATTACAGTTTTTATTTAATTGTGCTGAGAATGGTTGTAATATATGGGTAGTGGCCCCACAAATTCTAAACAAAATCCCTTTAAATGTTAAACCACCAGAGAAAGAAATTTTGAAATTAACCACTTTTATGTAAATATTACATAATTATTAATTGATTCCAAATTGGAAAATTACTATTTATTTTTAGGTATCTTAAAGATTATAAAGATTTAATTAAACAATTCAATAGTATACATTTATGGCAGAAAATACCCAATATTATTGTTATAACCGGTTTTGAAATCTATTCAAATATAAATTCAACAAATTACAATCCATTACAATCAGCATTATTAATAACAACTGTATTAGATAGTGCAGCATTTTGTGCCAAAAAGAAACAAAACACCAAAATCTTAGTTTTATTCATTGGTGATGATTTTGAAATAATTACAAATAACAAAAATCGATTAGATACTTTATTAGAACTATATTTCCCACATATTGTTAGAAAATATGACGATTTAATTGAATTTATGTCAATGATAATACAAGATTAAATACAGGTGGTTATTATGTTTAGTAATAAAAAATAAATATTCTAGTTTATACAACATTAAGGACACTTATTATATTGCATTTAGAAGAAAATCTCTCCTTTGAATTAAAACTATTAATAACAGATCTTTAGGCAGTAAGTAAGGCAAGTTATACTTTGATTCGTTTCGTTTTACATTATCGATTTGTATTTCGTAAATAAATTGTATAAGACTCTCAATGTTGATTTTAGGTCACAATTTACAACATCTAGAACAGGAGAATTGTTAATTTTTTTGTAGAGATTCCAACTGTTTGATACTTTACCTTCAGGTCTTGCTTTGGGTCTTTGTAATCCAACTTCTTCCATTAATTCAAAAGCAAATGATACATTATGTACTTTTTGATCCATATCTTTCGGTGTTGAATAGAAACTATACAATGGTACAAAGAATCCCTCCAATAATCCCATTAACATGATCAAATAAACACCATCATGGAATTGTGTCTCAATATCGCCCACTTCTAAATTGATTTTATTTAAATGTTTATTGACGAATGTAACGAGAGACTGTAAAGAATATAATGATTAATTCATGTTTTCCACTTTTCTCAAAATTATTACTTTTTTAACGACTTGCAGTTTATCAGGTGCATGATCAAATAATGTATCGAAAGCATCCCGTTCACATCTCATCCCAACATCATCATAAGCTGCCGTGATATTTTCACGTACAATACGATGTGATAATTGCCCACCAGTTTTCTGAACAACAACAACATCAACACTAACATGTTCCGGTAGACGTACCGGTGGCCGGAAATGACGTGCCAATGCTACCAATAAATGTAGAATTGGTACGATATTTTTCGAATGGATTGCCTCAACTGTCCATTTTTTGTGACTCAAACGTTGAATACCTAGAACCTAAACAATTCTTCATTATTATATGAAAAAAAAAGGAAAACCCTATTGATAAACCTGATTGAAATGGGCCAAAACAACTGCAAGTTTCTGTTTTTGTCCCTCTTCCGATTGGGTCACTTCTGGTACGTCCAATTTATCGCCTGTTAGTTTTTCTAAGAGTTTTTGTAAAACTTGACCATCATACAAGTCTTCAGCTAGATCTTGTACGATAATCCGTTGTGATGCTAATTCATCATTAATCCATTCAATTAAGACTTGAATCAAATCACGCAATTTCGGATCATCATAAGCTCTCGGCTCGATCATACAACGTTCTTCATTATCCTCTAAAATTATCAAAAATAAGAGCAATTATGTGACTTTATATGAAAAACAAAAATTGATTTTTTACCTAAATCGTAATCTTCTGGTGGTATTGCTGGATTTGTCGGTAATCCAGGTGAATCAATGGCATATTTACCCTCAGCCTGGACTTCTTGAACTGTTAATATAACAAGAAAAAACACGAATTATAACAAACACTTCCATATATGGTAAACAAATATTTGGATGTATTTATACCTTCTTTGATACGTTTTTTACGTCCTAAAGTACCAATTTTATCCCAAAAGGATTCTTCTTTGTCATTCTTCTGGATAACACCAGGACGTGGAGATTTCGGCCGTAATGTTGCCATTTGTTGTTCAACAACAGTTACACCCTGTTTTTCTTCGTTCCCAACTTTTACACAACAATCAAGTTGGCCTCGATTTGCATAACCTATAAAAAAAAAACGATGACAGATGTCAGATGACGTCACGAATATTGGCGGCAAATTCAAATATTAACTTGAAACTAGATTCTTATAAAAAAAATTGATTTTTTTTAATGGAAATACCTCGTTTTGATAATGGTATTGATTTAAGTGTTGCAATTCGATTTTCGTCATCAGGTATTGTTGGAATTTCTGATTTCGGTTGTGTTTCTTGATCATCATCTTCTTCGGAACTTGAAGAATCTGATGGTTGTTGAGGATAAAGACGTGTTTCTAATGAAGATTGTCGATATAATATTTGAGTTGTGGGCTTTTCTATAGTATCGTCGTCCATTTTCAAATAAATTCCATATAATACTGACTGACGACGTGTCTAAACTACACCTTTATTATCTAAAAGGAAGTTTGTATTATCAGTTATGCCACAACTTCCTTTACGGGAAAAACCCAAGAGAAAAGGGAGAACTAATGAAACATTATGAATTTATACTAAATCTTTATTGTACGTTAATAGAATTGCTTTCGATTTTAAACCTAACGGACCACTAATACCACCATGTGGTACTTTAAATTCTTTCGAATGCATGTTTGGCTTATTCGTGGTAGTATTGAATGAAATTTCATTTAATTGTCCATTACTATCGGATAGATCTTTTAATTTCCATATAGCAACATTTTGTATTTTACCATGTCGGGCTAATACAAAGAAATCAGTCTCAGTTTCAATAGCACCACATATAACAGCCCAATGTGCTTTATGTCCATTGAATAGTCCTGGTGAATGATTCTTATCAACATCAAATGGTACTAATACCATATTATTATGATTTAATAAATGTTGTTTGATTCTATCATTATCTAATTGTCCTGTATATAATGTTACTATCCAATCAGTTAGAAATGTTTTAGCTAAATTAGCTAAATCATCAGCACTAAACATTTCACCATTTAATGTATATTTACATTCAATTGCACGTTGTAATAATAAATTTCTTGTTTCAATTGTTGGTTGATTTGAACACATTGCTAATGCTACCAGACCACATTGTGGACCATCCTGGATTAATGGTTTTAATGGACGATAACATACTTTTATGGGATTCTTTAATTCAGTTAAATTGAATAATACTAGAATTTTTAGAATTTCTGGATAATTTGCCGCCCATGGAAAGGTAATTTTTTGGATATCAAAATTTACCATTATCTATTCATTAATTAAACCAATGTAACAGTTTCTTTAATTTTTAGGTTAGGTTCCTAAATCTTAAGAATTCCAATAAAATACCTGAAATCACAATGATTAATCTAATTTGTAGTGAAACTGGAACAATTTTCTGTTATAATTCAGATGGTAATTTCAATTATTTATGACAATTTTATTGAAAAATTAAAAATAAATGTTTCTAGATTGGGTCAGTTTACGTAAACAATGGCGAATTATTGGTGATCTACTTGGAAGCACAAATTTCGTTCCTGGTAGTACTAATTAGAAAAAAAACCTGTAAATTATGTATATTTTGATTTTTTTGTAGCGTTACCCTTAAAGCTACATCCTGAAGAAGTACTGGTTCTATTGGATAAAGAAATTGTTCAAGTTTTTACTGTAAAACCAACAACAAATCAAGAGATTTATCAACAATTTGAACGAGAACAATTATCAAATCAAAAAGAAATCTATAAAGAAAATCGTAAAAAACAATTATTATCGATGTTAGATAGTATTGTTGATGCAAAACGAAAACACGGTGATAATCGTCCAGTTGAAGAGATCTACAATGATGAATTAGAGAGATCTTGCCATATTCCTGAGAATAGTATTATTTGGCCAATTCTTTTATTACCACTGGACTTTCCAAGTAAAAAATTGGAATTGTCGACTGACAGTCAAACTAATATTTTGTTTTTCTAGCAAATTGTGCACCAATTTCTCGAGATATTATCGAGAGTCAAACATCAACAGTCAGATATTTAGTGTTTAAAGATTTATGGGAACAAGGATATTATGTAACGTCAGGACATAAGTTTGGAGGTGATTTTCTAGTCTATTTAGGTAAAAAAAATTAATCATAACTAGTCCTATAATTTATTGTTTAACAAAAATTTTAAATTGTAGGTGATCCGATTAGTTATCATGCAATTTTTGTTGTACGTTGTTTATCAAATCCAGAACAACAACTACATTCAACAGAAATTGTAGCATTTGGACGTTTATGTAATTCAGTGAAAAAACGTGCAATTTTAGCAACAATCACTACTGATTGTGAAAAGTCGATGGTTCGTTATTTGACAATTTCATGGATTGATTCTTAAATTTGTTCAATTAATTTGAAATTTTGATGTTCTTGTTCTGGTATCACATTAAAGTATTTTTTATAGAATTCAGTACCTTTACGAAAACCATGACATCTTTCTACCCATGTATGATCCCAATTTAAATCAACTT
>JAZBHA010000032.1:133591-180890 GCA_037464855.1 Iselma pallidipennis
CAATCTACTTATCAACAAAAAAATAGTATTATTACATCAAGTTGATACACACAAACACACGAAAATTTAGAGTGATAAGTGATAACTAAAAAAATATATAGACCGTACAGATGCTAAATATAAAAATATTCTTTCCAGTGCTGGATAAAAATTAACAATAATTCTCACCAAAATTGGACGAAAAAATAGAGAGATGGATGAGTAAAAAGAAACACACCATAATCGCTTATTACTGTTGTTGTTGTTGGTATTTTAAATAAATTATTATTTTTTAGCTGATGTTGTAATAATGGCACAACCAGCTGTAAAAACTGACCACAATAATAATGTAGCTTCTAAATGTCCAGTTACATAACGTATACCATCAAGAATTTGTTTCCATATTGGATTAACAATCAATTTTGATGGTGTTGGATATAGATTTCTTGCTTTTAAATAATCAATTAGTACTGGTGCGTCTTTTGTATAAATTGGAAAATATTCATTGATTTTTTCACGTTGCCACCATTGTTGTTGATTCCATTTCGTATATTTATAATGATAAAGATTTGCACGGATATATTTTGGTGGTCTTTTAACAAATGGTGAATGATTCTTATCAAATAGATTCAATACTTCTTGTTTACCATTCAATAAACGATGTACCATCGATAAGATCCATGGTTGTTTATCGTAAGTGGTATAAGCTGCCCAGAACATTTGCCAATCCAATCGAGGAGAATAGGGAGCTGAAAATTGAACCAAAAATAAATAAACCAACAATAATAATGGTAATGAATCAACATACCCACAAATGGCAAAGAATGATTAACATTGCCCGGTTTATATAAAAATTGATATTCCAACCAAGGACCTTCAACATTATCAGAACCTTCAATTATGATCTCATTACGTCCATCTGTACCGATCATTCTTGTAAATAATCCATATTGATTGACAGCATGTAATTTATGTAAACGATTCGAAACGGTACGTACAGATGGATGGATGGTGGAATTTGAGACTTGATGTAATGATGCCAATGGTACACTACTAGCAAAGAATAACAACAATGCCAAACCGGAATAGAGAATTGTTGTTAGAACACCCAAAATCTTCGAATTATTCGATGATGAATCAAACAAAATGTGTGACAATACACGGAATATTGTTATACCTAATGAGATTAGGCCGAAATAAATTGTAAATGTTAAACCTTGTTTCAAGACATTATCGAACTGATCTTTGGTGAAACCTGGAAAAATATTACATAATTAATAAATTTAAAACACAAAATAAATTAGAGATTTACCAATTTTTGAATAGATTTGTCCATTTTCGATTTTTAGCGAATATAAATGAATGATTGCTGCTAGGACTGCAGCATAGATTAAAATATTCAAAACTGTCTCAATTATCCGCCATGTACCAGACGATTTCTTCCGATTACCATAGAAAAATTGATCATCCAATAGTGATAATGAAAGGGCAACAATTAACAGATTTGTAAAACTATAATTTCCAGTTAAAACTATAGAAATTTGTAGGAAAATCTAGAACCAATCAATGTTTAATTAACCTATTATCCGGTATTCTTCAACCATCAATTTACTTGTATAACAAATCCTGTAATTCGTACAGATCTTAATGGTATAAAGAATAAGAATGGTAGACCAATTTCACAAACATTCGCCACAATACTGAACAGTTTCAAATAATCCTTTGGTACTTGATGGAAATACCATGCCAATGGTGTTGGTAATGGTTCAGTTTCGAAATAATGATCAAAAGCTATAATTACAATCAATTAATTTAATTATACCGGTGTACAAATCGATTGAAAATCTACCTGTTAACGACCACCATTTCGGACATCCACTAATCAGTTTAACTAAACCACAAGTTAACAAAAATCGAAACAATAACCATTTAACTAACCAGAAACTGATGTGATCATTCGGTGATGTTTTCGAGCTTTTACGTTTACCAGGCAGAAATGGTGCAACGAGTAATGCAAGAAAACCAGCTTCCAATAAGAATTCATCACTGTACGAAAAAAATTCTCATATAATATGGTAATAGGAGAAACCATGAAATTTAATCATAATGTTTTGATTACATAATCTCTAGATATTTCATATCTCAATGTTTCTTTTTAATTGATTGATTAATTAAAAATACTTACTAATTATTCGTTGAAAACACTTGCCCCACTTGATATAAAGAGAAATATAACGACCATAATGCAGCAAATAGAGGAACTGTACAGAATTTTTGCGAAATGAACCTAAATCGAACAAATATATTAGGAAAAACACCCATTTTTCTGGATTTTTGTGGAAAATCTTACCCAGTAAAAGCCAAGAAACTGCCCAATAATGCTAGAACATCCATGGCATAATTTGTATCAAGACCTAAATAAGGGGCGAGCCATAATAATGTCGGTTGATAATGGACTTTTGCTGATAATGTTTTATGTTTACTGTTCTCTAAAACGGATTTAGCCGGCACTATACCATTATCACCATATAAGCCTATAAGAGAAGAAAAAATACCATTGATAATGGGATTTTTTTGAATTACCCACCAAAAAAACAAAAACCTAACCAAAACAAACATACTAGATTCTTGTTTTTTTTTTTTTATTGAAATACGTAATTATACCGGTTGATTTATTTAAGAACTTACCGGGTATTTGTACGTAAAACGATATAAAAGCGAACAGGTAAATTACACAAAAAGCCCTTAAAAAGAGATTTCTTGTATACCGTAATGGTATCATTGTTGTTGTTGTTGTTGGAAAATTTTAGGCGTCTATTGAACAACAACAACCAAACACATTTACAACCCAATTCCACTCAATTTTAATTAATTAGCGAAATTCAATTAAATTAAATTAATTAGATAACTTTCTTAAACACGATTTTCTATAATAATGATCGGATTTCGCTGTCTTTCTCGTGTTTTTTAGCGTTGGACGATGAAGAAGTGGAGGTAGGATAGCGGTGTCGAGACGTGAAGAGCGTCGACGCAAGCCAAGCTGAACGCAAACGCCCAAATACCAAAAATGTTTTTTGTTTTTCAAATGATGATGATGATGATGATGATGATGAAAAATCATTAAAAAAAGAATTAAATCTAACCGGATTTATCTGTAAATTAGGTAATAAGTGATTTAATATGAAATACCAATGTAATTAGGAAAACATTAAAAAAAATAGACCTAATTAATGATTTTTGGTTCAAATCATCGATAAATTTGTAATATTTATCTAGATTTATTATTAACAAATTACTTGTAAACAACACGATTTATTATTGTGTGTTCCTAAAAATAGATTTTTGTTGTAAAAATTTACATATTTGATATTTGTACCAAAAAAATAAATATTTATCTAGTACAATGAAATATACGATAATATAAGAGATTTTATAGTTTTTAATGATTTATCAACACAAATATTTGAAAAATGACCAAAAAATTCCAAATATTTCCAGTTAAATGTAGCGCATCATTAATGTGAGCTACATTGAGACAAACATTAATCTAACCTCAAAAATATTACGTCATTCTATTCTAACCTCACTTTTACAACGTTTTACAAAATTGTGATTTTCGTTTTTTTGAATATAATGTCAATGGAATCTGATGATGATGATGTGCCACAATTATCATTGGCAACATTTACAGCCTTACAAGAATTCTATAAAGAACAAGAGGAACGTAAAAATCATATTTACAATGATGACGCCGACATAACCTCAATTGATGAAGATTGGGTAATTTTTTGAAAATTTTCATTGTATTTTTCTTATAATAACACCCGAATTTCTAGCAATTGAGTCAGTTTTGGTATGATAATGAAACTATAAATAAATTGGTGGATATTGCTTTGAAGACTGTGGATAATAATTGTAAAATTGCTCTAATTTCGTGTCCCAGCTTGTTCAAAGCCCTAAAACAACGAATTGGTGGATTTGGTGAAGGTAGGTACTTTAAATAAAGTCATACAATATATGTTCAGGGCCGGGTTGATCAATTTGGTGCCTGCCTCACCTATGGGACCGGCCCTATATATGTTTATTGAATTAATCAAATGTTTTAGTGCATCTATACGAGTATGACCAACGATTCTCAATTTATGGTCAAGATTATATACCATATGATTATAAATTACCATTAGAAATACCAAAGGAACGTCGACAATATTATGATTTAGTTATAGCTGATCCACCATTTCTATCGGAGGAATGTTTAACAAAAGCATCAATTACAATTAAATATTTAGCAAAACAACAGATTTTATTATGTTCCGGTGCTACGATGTATGATTTAATTCAACGATTATTAAATTTAGAAAAAACACAATTCCATCCGAAACATAGAAATAATCTAGCTAACGAATTTTGCTGTTATTCAAATTATGACATCAGTAAGTTTTTATGATTTTAATTAAATATAGTCGAATTAATTAGGGCCAATTTTACCATTGTTGTTGAAATCAGTTTTTGTGAACACAGTATTATAATTAATAAGAATGTGTTTCGGTATTATAATATTTATTTTATTTAAATTACATAGGTTGAATTGTGATTGTACAACAGGCCCTTAAAGAACAGAATTGGCCTGAAATATTGTGTTGTTCATTTGGTAGAACTAAGCTTGTAACTATACCAGATTTAGTTAATTTTATTTAAAATAAAAACTGTAATTTTCACGCAAGATTTTAGTTAATCCTCTTTGTTTCATTCTTGTTATCTAAACTTTGCAATGCACCAACATCTTGTAATAATTGTCGTTTCTCTTCAAAATAGTCTTTAAACCAATCAATATGTGCTCGTTTCTCATCAACTGTTAAATATGGATTTTTTGATAGACCAACACATACTAATTCCATAAAATGACGTAATGGTCCTTTTGGTGGACACCATGGTTCTAAATGTTTCTCTAAAAATACATGTTCAGTAAAATAGATTGTTTTCTCTTCATCTAAATCTTGTTCATTATCAATTGGAAATTTCCATAATTTCCCTTGGTCGGTCCATAGAATCATTTGTTGATAATAATTACTAGGTGGATGGGTAATAGCTAATTTTAATTCACGATTGTGTAATTTTTGCCATGTTTGATTGATAATTCCTTCTGTATTTTTGTTGATATCATCATTTGTAAAAATACCGAGTGGTTCACTACCGAATAAATCGATCTTTTCAATTACACTACAAATCAGATATTGAGAAACACGTTAATACTAATTAATAATTTAAATGGGGGGAAATATATTTACAAATCTCGAGTTTGTTGTGATTGTCGTGGTCTAGATTTTCGTTGACTTCGAATTGTTGGTGCTACATCACCTTTCACTCTTTCCAAAATCTGGCGCACTTGTTGGGCTCTGGATTGTTCATTTTCCGATTTTGATTGACGATCAATCTTCATACCTTTCACAATATCACTAAAATACCCAATTATTAGTCTTCGTTATTTAATAACGACAATAAAACAAAATCACCTCAAATTACTAGCATTTGCATTATCTGTCTCTACAGGATTCAACAATTTCAATAACAATTCAGATTCTGTTTGTTTAACATCACCACCTAAATGTTGAGCTACACCTTGCACAGCATTTATTACTTGTTTCTCTGTTGAATAAAGACGAAAATGATAATGTTTCTATTTAATAATTGAATAATAAATCTAATTACCAGGACTTTCAATTTTTTCCTTATCTGCCTTAGTAGCTGGTTTACGTTTATCTCGAGGTTTTGCTAAATCTAATTTCGAACCAGAATCTGCAATTTTCTCCTAAAAATATGAAACAGAAAGTGTAAAACAAAATCAATTTCGTTGCATATTAGAGGTCTTACTTCGACCATTTGTTTCAACAAATTATTCAATTTATGTAAAGCTTCTTGACTGCTCTTCTTTTTGATATCTTTTTTATCATCATCACTACTACTACTACTGCTACCATCATTGCTATCAGAACTAGAACTGCTACTATTGGGGCTCTTTGTACAAAATTTGGCTTGTTGTAAACAACCTAAATATGTATTTTTACATAATGTGTATCTGAAATATAAATGAATGAAATAGTTTTAAGAAATAATTGATAAATCTAACAATCCTTACCTTGTAAATAAGTGAATTTTATTCATTTTTTATCTATGTTGCTTTTGCAACAATTACAACTTTTTTGAGGTTATAATTATCATGAAATTTTAGGTTATATGTGACTAAAGTACCATCCAAAAAAAAATATTTTTCATTTTAAAAACGGCTATACATATGTAAATACTCTAAATAAATGATTTATTTATCATCTTAAATAATTCCATTGACATTATGCCCAAAATTTTAAATTATCTATAGATTTTATTTAAATTCCTAATAAGTTTGTGGTTAAAGTTACATTCGCTCGATCATATCTAGCCATCAGACTATGCGCCATTGTCCGAAGTATTTTCGTTTAAGGCAGATTCACATTAGTGAGCGAGTGTCTAATTCTCAAGATATGCTCATAGACCAATATCAATGAAAGTAAAGTCAAAACCATTTCACTTTTAACTTGCATCATCAACGAATGAACTAATAATTATTATCTTAAATCGTGTCTGAACGTGCTTACAGTAATGTACTAAACAAAGATGACCTATGAACGGATTGTCTTGTCAGTGTAACATTGTATCCACGCAGTATGTCCATATTATATCTTTTTTAATTGCTTGGTTAGAATAAAGATAGATACACGTAATGTTGTCTGCCTACTTGTGTGACGTAGCAGTAGAGGCGTTCCTAGTGTCTTCAAAATCTTTAAACAGAGGCGCCACAACTCCAACCGACTATGATTTTCAAACAAAGATGGGGCAATTTTTTGAGCATTTTCCTTTGTCTTCTTTGACATTTTTGGTTTTTTGTGTTTGACAGTTTGTTACAAAGATTATTGTTTGTCATTTGCGCATATTTCTCTTGTTTATTTGGTAATCTGGTGTTTTGTTTGACATTTTGCCATTGGTGAGTATTTCTTGTGTTTATTTATTAATACTTCCGCCACTGATTGTTGTAGCAACACGATTTAATACGTCATTCATGAAACCCCACCCCACTCAATCTTAGTTCATACGCTTTCAAGTGATGACGTGAGTTAAAAGTTAAAAAGTTTCGACTTTACTTTTATTAAATATGCATAAAGTAACACACCTTGATGAGCTAATTAGTTCAATTAGTACCAATAGTAGGAAGAAATCCACAAACAAGGTTGTACTTTGTTGATTTTTTTTGGTGATACTTAATCGAAAGACGAAATTACTTGCCTATATTATATGACTTCTTGACATCTATTTAGAATTAACTTGTGGGTTTGTTTAATTACCAATGTGAACTTTTTTGTTGAACAACTTAAAATTGAATAGGACTTCTAGTCCGCACTTACTTTTGGAATAACACACTGTGCTGTTATTTCTCATTGCAATACAACTTGTGTTCCAAAAACATGTGGGCTGCATTGATGCAAAGACCTCGACAGGATCATCCAGAGACGCTTCTAGTTGAATCGGAGACGGACCAGTATGAACCCGCCTTGAAATTTGCCACACACTAGGATGTTGTCTGATCGATAGACTCCTGTCATCTGTCACAATTTGACAGATCGTGAAAGTTCTGGTGAAGAAAATTGTGGAAATTTATTTAGAAAAACGAAAGAAAATTACCTTTAAATCAAACCTAAATGTTTAGAATATTTCCAGTATATTACTCAGTTCCTCTAATCTTATCAGGTTTCGATTGTATCGAGTAAAATAACAATAGAAAAGAAATATGTTATTTTTAGATCAAGTAATAATAATAATATGACAGTTGATTCTGTGATAAACAATAATAATTAGAAAAGTGATTGATTAGGAAAAATTAGGAATAATAATAATAATAATGAGTTATAAACCAAAATCGGTTTTTCGCGATTTATACTGTCAGCCATATAGAAATCAATTTTTCAAATTATCACGTAATGCTAAAGGTAAAACGTTTCCTATTTTTTTGTTGTTGCATTTATTGATTATACTATTTCTGTTTTGGCTTTGTTTTATAGATGATGGAGATTTGATACAACGTTTAGGACTTTTACAAAAACTCGAAGTCCATCAAGGGTGTGTGAATACAATCTGTTGGAACAGTACTGGTGAATATATTCTATCTGGTTCAGATGATCAACATTTAGTTATAACAAATGGTCATAATTATCAAGTTGAGACGAATTATTCAACCAGTCATCATGCAAATATATTTAGTGCAAAATTCTTACCTTGTTCCAATGATAAACAGATTGTTTCATGTTCAGGAGATGGCATAATATTACATACAGGTAATTAACCATTATATGTACCTATATGTGGACTTTTCTATATCCAATACTTTTATAGATTTAGAAAATACAAAGAAAACGTATTATAACCAATTCAGTTGTCATGCTGGTACAACATACGAAGTTATAACAATACCCAATGATCCACACACATTCTTGAGTTGTGGTGAAGACGGTACTGTTCGTTGGTTTGATTTAAGAACGAAAACCAGCTGTAAACAGCCACGTTGTAAAGAAGATATTTTAGTATCATGTCAACGGGCTATAACAGCATTAGCTATAAGTCCAACAGCACCACATCAATTAGCTGTAGGCTGTGCTGATTCAACTGTACGAATCTATGATAGACGGTGTTTGAGTACTCTTCCAGAAGGTATTGAAAGTTGGGTTTTTAGAAAAAAACTATATTGATTTGTAATTTTTTTCTAGAACACACAAAAGCTCAACCATTTTGTAATTTTATTGCACCAAATCTAGAAGATCGTCGTTATAGAATTACATCATTAAGTTATAGTTTAGATGGACAAGATATGCTAGTCAGTTATTCATCCGATTATTTATATTTATTTCGTGTACAAGAACAAGAATCAATTGAATTAAGAAAATCAACCAAATCATCATCACCATGGGAGAAAGTTCGACAATTAGCAAATAGTAAACGTGAACGTTTAAATCATTCACCACCACCTGTACGTCGATTAAGATTACGTGGTGATTGGTCCGATACTGGACCAGATGCACGTCCTGAACGTGATACAACAACAACAGTCAGTAAGTATAAGGGTTGTTTTTTTATATATTATTTATTATTATTATCAATAATAACATGAAGATATAGGTCAGGCTAGGCCACAATTACATGCTACATTAATGCAACGTATGACTGATGTCTTATCACAAATGTTAAATGATCCAATGACACGGGCTGCACTAAGTGCTGGTGGTGAAGATTCATTAGATTCAAATGAAACGACAACACAAAGAAATCAAGAATCAACATCACAACAACAACAACAACAACAAGAACAGGAAGGTGACAATTTAGAAACTAATCAAAATGCAACAACCGAAAATCAAGAAAGAATGGATGTTGTCGAATCAGAACCAACACCAACAACCAGCAGGTATGATTATTTTTTGAAATATTAAAAGTACCATCAATAGAATTACTTAATCATAGGAACAATGATGATGGTAATGGTGATGATAGTGAACGACAAGAACAACAACCATCACAACAACAAGAACAGGAAGCATCAATGGAAAATCGCCCAGCACCAGAAGGATCAAATTATGTTCATAGTATTTATAGTCAGTTGACAACATTACGACATTTACGGGATGGTTTTATTGAACAACACGGTTCAGAACCATCGGTTAGTCTAAGATATTCACAACAAAGTACAGCAAATGCGACAATTAGTTTACGGGTAAATGAATTGAATAATCATGAAAATGATGTTGAGTCACAAGAACAACAACAACAACAAGAATCAGTGCCTTCTACATCAGATAACGAACGAAATAATCAAATTGAAGATTCAGCAACATTTAATGACACTGTAATTATTTGATTATTGGGGTTTTTTTGGTTAATTTATTGTTTTTGGATTTTGTAGAATTCAGATGTGGAACTCGATTATGATGATGAGTTTGATTCTGAACCAATAATGAAAAAGACTGATAATGTTGGTGCCTATGAAGCCGAAATGAAGATGAAATATATTGGTCATCGGAATGCTAGGTGGGTTTCTTATCAATTACCAATCAGAGAAAACAAAACAAGTGATCTAATACGAGAATTTTTTTTATGAAGGACAATGATAAAAGAGGCGACTTTCTGGGGTAATGATTATGTAATGTCTGGTTCAGATTGTGGTCATGTATTTATATGGGATCGTAATACAGCCAAATTAAAAATGTTATTACAAGCTGATCAACATGTTGTTAATTGTTTACAACCACATCCAACATTACCATTATTAGCAACTAGTGGTATTGATCATGATGTTAAATTATGGGCACCAGTAATGCCGGAATCAAAATTTGATAATCGTATGGCTGAAGATGTAATAAAACGAAATCAATTTGAATCAAATGATAATAATAATTATATAATTTGTTTTTTAAATTTTTAGTTAATTAAACGTAATGCTGTTATGTTAGAAGAGACACGTGATACAATAACAGTACCAGCTGCTTTCATGATACGCATGTTGGCATGTTTAAATCAAATACGTCGTGGTGCTAGAGCTCGGTCTAGACGCCAAGAGGATGATGATGACAATAGTTAATTGGTAAAAAATTTAAAATTTAGAAAACAATTTTTTTTCCAATTTTTTTGCGGCGGGATTGTTTTATTATGTAAATGAATATTTATTCACAAATTGTTGTAATAATTACTGTATGGTTTTTATGCAGAAACAGTAGACTGGTTTGATGATCTTCTTGTGTAAAAAAAAAAAAAAACGTGGTGTAGCATAATATTTTAATTAAAATTATATCTTGGACGATACGATTTCATTTCTTAATAATAAGATTTATTAAGAATTTGTTTAACAATACAGTTCTCTAAGACTAATATCACCCAAAAAATCACAACATAAAAATTCATTATTCATGATTCATGAATAAAATATATACAAGGTGATCTACAACATTTATAATCAAAGTGTGCCATGATGAACGTATGTCTCAGCTGCGTACTACAGTAGCGCCATCTGTACAAATTCTACGCACGTCATCACCTAGTTTAATATGGCAGGTTAGTAAAGTGTCGACATACGTTCGTTACGTCATTCAAAATCAACGCTTACTTAACTATAAATTTTGTAGATCACACTGTACATTTCTGCTTCTTATTAGTTTGGCAAATAGTAATCACTAATTTAAAAAAAACACATCCAAAACAAGAATCATGTTAATCACATGCACAAATTTTCTCTATAACCGTCAAGATTTCAACAATATTTCAATATATTTTACTAAATCTAAATAACAATCACAAGATCTAAAACTGCACAACTTAGTTAAGTGTGCATAGTTTTAAAGTACAACATTTAAGTAAATAGACTTTAGTTTCGTATTAAAAAAAAGTCACAAAATATTCGGCCCAATTAGTAGTGTTAGTTGATGCAAAATTTATATAAAAAAAAAAACTAAATAGGAACTAAAAATTCGAATTCTTAAAGCCACCCCTAGGCCTCTTCTGGTTCTAATAGATGTTGGGCTTCGATAGTTGTTTGAAATGTTTGTGGGAAACGTTTATTTAATGCTGCTGTTGTTGTGATGTTCTGTTGTCGTTTGATCATCATCAAAGTAGTGAAAGCAGCACAACCAATCAATATTAAAGCAATCAAAATACCCCCAACTGAAATTAGTGAATAACAAGCAAAAATCGGGAAATTTCTATCAAGATACTCTACCTGTAATTATTAGAATTGATGATAATGTATATTTGCCATGTGTTTTTATTAGAATCGTTTGAATATTTGCTAAACTACCATTATTTTTGCTTGGTGGTATCTCTAGGATTTCACAAAACAAATTGAATAGATCGATGGTATTGAATGGTTGGATTTTATTATGTGGACGTATTTTGGGGCCACGTGCCATAAAGAATGGTTGCATGTCTTTAACAGTATAATCATAACCGTGTACACCAAATTCTGTTTGATTTGTCACTAAAATAATACAAAAAATAATTAACTTTTTTGAGTCGAAAAATCTGACAAAACCATACCGTTAAATTTGTACTTTTCTGCATAATAAGGAGCAGCTATTATCATATCATCTAATGCATATCCAACATCTGCCATCACTAGAATCGGTGGTGTTCTTGGATTATTACGAAAATGCCAACGTTCTGGATATTCAGATTTTCGATAAACTTTGAAATGCTGCGTTTCAGAGGCTGCCTTCAATTTGTTATAAATTTCAATTTCATAACCGTCTTTAGGGATTATATGGAGATTCGGTGATGATCCTGTATATGTGTACGTTCCAGGTGTTAGATATTGTGTGATATTTATAAAACGTGCTGGTGTTACACTGACCATACCATGATCACTCAAATGGATCACATTTACTTTATCTTTTAGATTATTTTCAATCAGTTTTTCCTACAAAATAATGATTATCAAGTGATTATATAATAGTTTATAGGTTTTTTGGTCGAATACCTCTAAATAATGTGTAATATTGTCGAGTTTCTTTAATAAATCTTGAACAACTGGAGAATTCGGCCCGAATGCATGCCCATGTGTATCGGGTTCTTCAAAATATACCATCACTAAATTAGCAGGTTTCTTATCATCCAGTATCCATGATATTATCATATCAATTCGATGATACCAATCACAATCCATTTCAAATGGTTTTGAATATGTTACATTTTTACCTTGATAACTATATTGACTACCTGGCCACATCATAACACCTGAATATCGTCCATCACCTAGATCTTCATTTAAACGCCAAATTGGTATCACATATTCATTAAAATGGTACATTTCTTCATCAGTTATATTGATAATTGTTCGTGTATTTTGATTATAAAAACTATTATCAATAACACCATGTGTTTCTGGATATAAACCGGTAGCTATTGTATGATGATTTGGAAATGTTTTCGTTGGAAATACATTCACTAAATAATCACTATATGTACCTAGATTTCTTAAATACATCATTGTTGGTAATTTGTTTGTGTCGAAATAATTATATCTAAATGCATCATATGATACAATAATTAATATTGGATGTTTTGATACTGAATGGACGAAATTAATTAATAAATATTGAATAAGGATTTTGAGCAACATTGCCTACAGGATAACCAGGATAACCACAGGATAACGATGATGGTTCAGGGGGGGGCGATGTTTTGACACATGTCAGCTGATTTTGACAGATACCATAACCTCAATTATTACTTCCGGAATTTTATGGTTCACAACCCCATAAACACCAAATTTGGCTAATTTTTAATTAATTTATTGTGTAATTGAGAGGAAATATTGTTTAATTTGTGTGAATTTCGTGTATTTTGTAAATGAGCAATTGCGGGATTTAGGGATTTTAACTGTCACCTAGTACGGTTGGCAATGACTGTCAAAATCAAAACCACCCCTTTGTCAAAAATTTTACATAAAAATTAAAAAAACAACAATAAATTATTAGTTTATTTAAGAAATAACTCGATTAATTTAATTAATTAATGATAATTTAGCTTAATTAAGTAGTAATTGGTGTTAGTCATCATCACGGAGTCGTTTCAATTCAAAAAATTAGCCCCATGGGGGTGGAATCTATAGCAGTCCTAGATGGGCTGCAACAAAAATGGGTAGTTGTTTGGGTACATGTTTACCTAAATCAAATACAACAACAACAACATTACGAAATATTCTACCAAATCAAACGAATCCAGTCGAATTTACATTTCTTATTGAAGATGTAAGTGGTGTTTGTTTTTTCCCTTATTATCCCATCAAATTGTCTTATAATTATAATTGTTAATTGTAGAATCATGCAACATATCACCGGACTAAAAGGTAAATCTTTCTGTGGAAATGTAGAACATTTCTTTAAAAAAATCATAAATTGTTTCATGCTTCTTATTGGAATATAGAAGTTTCTTATCACGAATATTTAATAAAAGAAATGATAATAAACAGGTAGATTTATTGAAAAAATGATGATTTAATTGACAAATTTTCTAATTATTGTTGAATTTTAGAAGCCAGTTCTAGATTTAGTTGATGGTTTATTAAATCCTCAATTGACTGCTTATAGTCGTTTAAATGAATCTCAACGCCTTCCATCAACAGGGTAAAATCTCTAATTCTCTAAAAATAATGTTTTTATTGACTTTCATTATATTTAAGATCATGTACAAGTCGAGATATTCAACTACAATGCTTAGATGCTCGTGCCCTTTTAGCCCGAACCACAACATCAACACCAGTAAGTTCTTTAGACTTGGAATGGGAACATGAGACAATTCCAGTTTCAACTATACAGGATCCATCCGGTAGTAGTCCATGGTAATAAAATTCAATGGGTGGCGATAATAAAAGACTAAAATTTGTGTAAATTATAGGACAGCTTTACCATCAGACGATTTTTTACAATTTCCAAGTGAATCAAGTCCACCACTACATCCAATCAATAATAATAATAATACTGATTCAGATTGGTCACGTATCTCATCATCAGCGAATTCATTAGAATGGGATAATGTCGAACAACAACCAGTTAGTCCACAATTATCAGAAGTTGATACCGATACACAGATGTTATTATGTGAAATTGAAAGACTAACAAATAAGACTTTACAAGAAACTGGACAGGATCTATTTAGCTGATTTACAATTTAAGTTTTTAGAGAGAATTTTTGAAAAATAATACAATCCAGGTTTTTAATTAATTAATCTAACGACTGATTGTGACACACATTTTTATATCGAAATATTAGTGATAGCTTTAATTTGTAATACAAAATGAAATATTCTGCATTTTCATGTATATATCGTCAATTAGATAGGAAAATTTGGTTTGTATTTGTTTGTTGTAGAAGAGGCCTAGGAAAATACTATTATGGTTGTTGTTAAATTTAACCTGTTCCACCCAAAATATGGTTGTGGTTTTGTTGTAGATTTGTTCTTTAAAATTTGAAAATTAGTTTAAATAATGTTAAAGTCTTTTGTTCTGCTGTTGTATCAATCAAAGCAATTCTTTGGATGTTGAAAGATGACATATGTTTCAAGTAATCGATGAAATCTGGATGATGGGACCAAGAATTTGCTTTCTATATAGTTGGAGGGCCTTTATTATCAATATGCTTAAGTAGAAAGATTACTCAATTTTAATAATTAGTTATTATTATATTTTTATTGAGGAAAAATCAAAACTAAATTAAGTTATTTGAATGTGTGTTTTGTTATTAATTATTATAAGTCCTGTTGTAAATACACACATTTCATGTTAAACATATCACCCTTATTAAAATTACAAGAATGTATTGATGTCATAATTTGAATAATAACACCAAAATTAATTAGCTAAAGTCTTTTTATGTTTAGCTAGGAAAATATGAATGAAATCGTACATAATTGCACGTGTACATAATAAAATCAATTGTTTTGTCAAATATTTAATTGTAATTTATATTTTTGTTGCACCTGACTTTAGATAATTTATACTAAGTGATAAAAAACTGATCCAATACTCAATTGCCATGTAACTGCTTAGAGTCTAGACACACGACAGGGTGTAATTGCTTAGAGCCTAGACACACGACAGGGTTTAATTGCTTAGAGCCAAGACACACGACAGGGTTTAATTGCTTAGAGCCTAGACACATATGCTTAGCGGGCGCTAATCATGATTAACTCTGTCGTATGTCTAGGCTATTATCATTTAATATAATGGAAGCGGCACATATAGAATGTTTTTTTTTTGCTGCAACTTTTATTTCATGAAACTCCCATGGTTTTAAGGACGATTTACTAGAACGATGGTAGTTCAGGACCATCATAAATGTTGGAGGTAGAGAGCAGGGTCATTCAAGCAACTAATATCTCATGTCCTATACAGGCATTTTTATTAATGAAAAAGATACTTGAATTAAAAAACAGTTCAGAAAAACATTACAATTAAACATAAGGAGAGAGAAAACACAAATTATCGAAACATGAACAGAAATATTAACATTTAACTTCAGGTTAAACATATAAAAACGAATATTTTTAAAGATTTAAATATAAAGAAATCGGACAATGATCTGAACCAAAAACTTCCGAATGGATGATATTATCGCAAATATTTTTCATAATCCGTTCCGAAACCAAATAATAATCCAAACGCCTGAAAAATTAATAATATTTTCAATTACAAAAAGATCATTATTATCAATCAATCAAACTTACCATCCAATATTCTTAGATCGAGCTTGAGCCAAATAAGTCCAGAACGTATATGCATTCGTTTTCTCCGGATAGATCTTTCTAAATGTATCAATATAACCATCATTCAAGAATTCAGTCATACCTTCACGTTCTTCAGGCGTAAAACCAGCATGTTTAACATTCGTTTTGGGATTAGTTAAATCAATTTCTGAATGTGCTACATTCATATCACCACATACAATAACCGGTTTCTTTTCATCTAATTTTTTTATGTATTCTTTAAATAATTGATTCCATTTCAGACGTTTGGGTAATGTAATCAAATTACGTCCAGCATTTGGTACATAAACATTGATTAAATAGAAATGTTTAAATTCAGCAATGATACAACGTCCTTCATTATCAAATTCCTCATTATCAATACCATAAAATACTTCAATGGGCATGATTTTTGTTAGAATACCAACACCAGAATAGCCTTCTTGAGTACTACAACATGACCAATATGGTTTATAACCATCAATACTTTTCAATTCTTCGGGTAATTTTTCTAGAGAACATTTCGTTTCCTGAATACAAAAGATACTTGGTTCGGCATATTTGAGAATTTCTAAACCACCCTTTTTCAACCAAGAACGTACACCATCCACATTCCATGATTGGATGTGCAAATTGTACGGTTGTTCTAAAGAATTTAAACGAGTTGTTTTGAAATCAATTGCATTCCATTTGGTTATTGTATTGTTTTGCAATACTTTTTCATTGTTTCCAGTTACTTTATCATCAACCTTTTTACCACGTTTTCTCTTTACAGGTTGCTCTATCGGGGTGTCTTCAATTTCTTCCGGTGTAGTCTCTTCTTTCACTTCTTCTTCTTCTTCGGCTGGAATCTCTTCTACAACTTTTTCAATATCTCGTTTTTTATTCTTGGTAGTTTTAGTTGTTTGTTTGGTAGATTTTGTTGGTTTGTTGTCCAACTCTTTATCACCACTTCCGTTTGTATCCGGCTCTTCTTTAGTTTTAGTTGCGCCTCTTTTTGTTGGTTTCCTATCCGATTCTTTATCCTCTACGATTTCAGTTGTTTCCGGCTCTTCTTTAGTTTTAGTTGTTTCTTTTTTTGTTGGTTTGTTCTTTGTTGTTTTTTTAGCAACCTTGAAAGTGTATTGACATGAAATTTGTTGATAAAAATTTACATATTTTACAAACAACAACAACAACTTACAGTTTTTGCTTGTTTAGCATTGGCAGGACTGTCCTCATCAATTTCAGTATAAACTGGAGTGGTAGCTGCACCCCGTTTTGGAGGTATTCGTCGTTCTGTTACTTGTACAACTTCCTCTTTGGCCTTTGTTGTTTTTGCCTATTAAATTCGTGCATATATAGTAACCAGAATTTTTTAATATTTATTGAAATTAATCAACTTACACGTTTTGGGATGGTTCCACCATTTTCTTGGTCTTTCTGTGTTTTAACAGCTTCCTTTTTAAGAATCTTTGGATCTTCTACCTCCTTCTGAAAATTCCCAATTAGTTTTCCAATAAGTATAATTTTTGATTTATTATTGATTTTACCTGTTCCGTTTCAACTTGTTTTCGTGTTTTCTTATCAGTTTTTGGTTTAGATGGTGCTTTTTTCACACTATCACCATTCTGATCTGCTATAGTTGTAGCAGCAACAGTAGCACCTTTGGCCTGATAATAAACAACGCATTATATAGATTAGGTTAGAATTTGTACAGAATTTTAAAGATAATCCCTTACTTTAGCCGCTTGTTTCCTTGGTGCCATTAGAGAATGATAATTTCTCAATAAATTACAAAAATTCTCACGTTGATAAACACTAATTCCAAGACGCAAAAAACCGGTAAAATGCCAGTTGGAAAAAAGCCGCGAAATCATACACTTCCGTTGACAGATTAACCAACCCAACCACATGAAAATTACTAAATTTTGACGTAACAGCGCAGGGCGTGCAACGGTGGTAGGAGAAAAAATAAAAAGTCCCCAGATTGAACAACCTAACTACATGAAAATTACTAGTTTTGACATAACAGCGCAGGGCGTGCAACCGTGGTGGGGGTACAAATAAAAGTCCCTAAATTATTGTTGTTAAAATTGAATTTTTGGGTTTATCTTAATTATAATTAAACAAAATTGAATTAATTAAAGTTAATAATTAAGTATTTGTGTGGATTATTCTACGCAAAAAACACGTATTTTATCTCTCATTATAAATAAACTAACGAATTAGGTTAGACTATTTAACCTCATTTATCTTATCCATTTCGTGGTTGATAATAAATTAGTTGATTTCCTGAAAGAATGGCTACATTAGAAGATAAAATTCTGGGTGAAAAGTTGCATAATTATTGCAGTAGTAGTAGTGAGAATGAAAGTGATGATGATACCGATTCTGAACGAAAATCATCATCATCCACAAAACAAGATCAAACAACAACATTACCAGAAATTAATAAATGGGAAGGTACTTCAACCAATACTGGACCAAAAGGTGTTATCAAAGATTGGCAACGATACAAACAATTAGAAACTGAGAAACGAGTTGATGATGATCGTGAAAAAGTGGCATTAATGAAAAAATTAACATTAAGTGTACAGACAGCATTAGATGAAGAACGTGAAAGAGCTGCACAAGAAGATCCAGATCTTGAAGAATTATTAGATGATGACTTTTTATTAGCGTATCAGAAACAACGCATGCAAGAAATGTTACAACAAACTAATCACAATTTAAAATTCGGTAGTATTATCAACTATCTATATATTTAATTTAAATATTGTTACAATTGTTAATCGTAGGAGAATTGATTTTCTTAAGGAATCGTCAAGAATTCCTTGATGCTATCGATAAAGAACACAAATCAGTAACTGTAATCGTTCATATTTATGAAGACCAAGTTGAAACATGTCGTACAATGAATGATTGTTTGAAATATTTATGTAAAACATATATTAATGCAAAATTTTGTGCAATTTTATGTACAACAGCTGGAATGAGTCGTAAATTTAAAATTGATGGTGTACCAGCTCTATTGATTTATAAAAATGGACAATTAGTTGGTAATTTTATACGTTTATCAGATGATCTAGGTAATGATTTTCAACCAGAAGATGTACAGAATTATTTAGTTGAACATGGTATGTTGGAAGATAAGAGTTGTAAACCATTATTGATACGAAGTGGTGAAACTGATGATGATGATACTGATACTGATTAGAATAATGTGTGCTTAAAAATGAAACAATTTTTTTATATTGTACTAGAATTAAATTGCTATTTGTATTGTAGTGGATCTCTACAGTCAGTGACCAAATAAAACTAATAATAAATCCATTTATTTATAAAAAATACAAAAATTGTGTTTCAATTCAAACATCCTAATAACATTTTCTTTTTTTCAATCGATAGTTTATATTGTTTATAGATTTTTAATAATTCATCGAATTGTTTACAAGAAATCTGTTGATATTTCTGATTTAAATGTTGTAAATCGGTAATATCTTGTTGTAATTGTTTAGTTTGTTTTTGAATGTCATCAAATAATTTCCGGTAAGCATTAATTCCATAATTATTTTCAGTAAATATATCAACTTTAATTTTATTATTAATTGTTTGTGCTTTTAATAATTGTAATTTGGTTTTGATTTCATATTGTTGAATCTTCTCTTGTGTAATATTATCCAGTTTTTCTAATCGTAAATGAATGATTTCGTCCAAGATTTCTTTTAATTGTTTCAAATTATTTTTTGTATATAAATCATATTGTAATTTTAAACTTTTATAAATTTCCAATGATCCATTATTATCATAGATTGAATTATTAAGTAATTGCAAATTGATAGTTTCGATATTTTCACCAATAATTCCATAAAATCCCTTAGTAATCTTCTCATAAGTTTCATGTAGTTGTCTGAACATATGATGTTTTATTATCTTCAATTCACTATAATTTAAATCAATATCATTCAAGTCAACACTTAATAATTCATTATCTGTATTAAAAATTGAATATTTTAGCAAGGAACCAAATAATTTTGATTGTAATTCTGAATGTAAATAATCTGTTGATGTTAGGTCCTGTAGTGCATCAAAGAAGATTTTAGTTTTTACATATTTCTTGCGCTCAATTTCAAGAAAATATTGATGATCTTTAATTTCCTGTTGTAAATTCACAGTATTGTCCATTTTTTAACAATTGTTATTATTATTTTTATCTAATAATGAGTGAATTAAACAAAACGGCATTCTAACCATACTTTTAACTGTCATATTTGAATTTTAAAAAACGTTGACAAAGTAGTCTAGAGATCGGACGATGAACAACTGTTCGTATCTAATCGGCTTTGATCCAGCGTCGCGCCGAAATGATTTAAGGTGCGGTTCGGTAACTTAAAAAGAGTAACTCTTTTTGCTCCAAAGCGCTCGCTTTAAGTTTGGAGTGCGAACAGAATTGCATCATAAACAGGTCGGTCGGTAATAGAGAGCAGGGAACATAATGCCCGCACCTTTTACTCCATCGTCGATGATAGAGTAAAAAGTGTGAAATCGTTGACGCATACGCAATGGCTCAAACAGGTAAATTTCAAACGTCAACAGCCGATAGACCTTCACACGTGTTCGTTTAATAATTCACTCCGTTCGCTCCACTCCATATCGACTCTAAATGCTCTACACTATTCACTATCACTATCACTATTACCTACACCAAGAAGGCAGGTTGGCGCCCCTAAAAAAACATCACAACATTTTGCAATACATTTGTAAAAAGTAAAATAACCACAACAATGAGAACATTGTTATGAGTTATGGAATTTGTTGTACCATTTCTAAAGTACCCGTGCGCAACAATGTTGCCTTTGTCAATATAATTGCGGTTTCTAAAAAGAAAAACTCGACTAGTGTAGCTGATATGGTCAGGAGTGGCACAGATTTGTCCAGTCGGTGTTCAAGAACATAAATTCTGACACTGGTCTTTCGGTTTGAGATACCCGAGGAACCCTGCTTGATATGAAAAATGACTGTCCAATTTATTATTTTATATTTTATGAAACATTTGAACAAAGGTTTACAACTGAATCAGCTTCATATAGGTCATTAGTATGGGCACAGTTTGAATTTGGCGGCTTCCTCCGAACATTTACGAACCTTTACTCATCGTCTGATATTTAGACGTCCGCCATTGACATTCGTGCCTACCAGGGTAGCCACAACAGTTATAGATGCTAAAATAGCCAACGGGGAAAAAATCGAATATTGCTAAAATTTCCGTAAAAACTCTCTGTAATGTATTACAAAACTTCATAAAAATATTGTTAACTGTTTGTTAATTTTTTTCTATTTTTCTTTAAAAAAAATCGACATTTTTAGTGACAAAACTAAAATCACTAAACAAACTACCACGAGGTTCAATTGTGGTCAATATCAAACAAACGCAATGATTCACAATCATATAATGCTTGAATAATGTTCATTAAACAATAATGTAATAATTATTCTTTGAAATACCCGTATTTGTTGTAGTTATTCCTGTTTTTCGTGTAGCAGTTTTAAATTTCCCGCCATTAGTTTGCCGCCAGATGGCACTTTAGTGGAATGCATTTTTTGGCGGAGTTGCGGTGTTGCAAATCTCTTTGATTTGTGTTGAATTACCGGGTAGTCCTCGTCATGTTTCTTTTATAATCCACAAGAAAAAGAATAAAACTAATAACACCGTGTTATTATCAATTTGTGTTAATTGTTCGTACATAGACTAATACCAGAAATGGTCAATTCATAATATATAAGTTTATAGTGTTCACGTTGTTTTTTTTTGTTTATCATAAAAAAATTGAGGTTCAAGACACACAAAAGATGGAGTCCACATTTGTATTTGCGTCGGTTATTTCTGATGAAGAATGGTCGAGTATTAATCCGACTATTGCGAAGAAATTGGAGAGATTCGTACACGACAAGTTTGACGAATTGATAACAGCAAAAGCACTATTGGAGACGCATCGGTTCAATGCAGGTGAGGTGTACTACTTCATTATCAAGTCAAATTTTTGCATTTTGTTCGTCGGAAGGCCCCTCTCAGTGACGTAGGCCATGCTCTTTCTGAGCTGAGGCACCGCTGCTTTGGGTTGCCGTTCATCGAACCCCAATAGATACAGAGGCTATCCATTGGAGACATTCTGGGCTTTATCGAGGGCTCAGGACTGTAGGGAACTCTGAAAATCGGGGCTTACAATGGACCACTGGAGTTTAAGTATAATTGGGGAGACTCAGCCCCGCTTAAATATCTATATCTACATGACATAGGCCAAAGAAAACGTGTATTGTTGTATTGTCGAGCTTGAGCTTCAACGTACCCCGTTTAGACTTCATTATCTTTTTATTTATATGTTTACTTATGACGGTGTTTTTTCTTTCTTTGTACAGATGAGGCATTGTCCGAATTCAAGACAAAATGTGAATCACTTTTACAAGAAAAGGATGAATTAAAAGCCAGATTGGAAGCAGCCACAACAACCATATCCGAATTAGAAACACAATATTCAACAATCAAGAATGATTTTGTTAAATTACAAGCAACATGTAATCGTTTAGAAAGTGAAAATGCTGAATACCGTCATCAACGTAATTTAGCAATTGATGAACGTGATGAAAACTTAAAAATGTTACAACGTCGTACAAATGAAGTGGAACGTTTACAGAGTGATTTAAATCTAATCACTAAACAATTAGAAACAGCAATCAATGCAAAATGTGAAGCATTAGCTAAATCTGATGAAGTTGAATCAATCAAATTACGTTTAGAATATCGTGAAAAACGTATCGAACAAGAACGACAATTATTAAATAGTCAAATTGAAAGTTTATCAGAAGATTTAAATCAAAAAACTGAAGAATTATTAAATATGCGTCGTGATAATACATCACGTTGTATACAATTAGAAACGAAATTAACTGAAAAAACACAAGAATTAATTGTCGCCAATGAACAAATTAAAGCATTAACAGAATTAAATAATAATTTCCAAGCAAGAAATGAAGAATTATCACAAAAATTATTAGATCAAAGAGATGCTGATAGTAAAATGAATGAATCATATTTACATGAAATTGAAGCTAAGACAAAATTAGCAAATGCTTATAAATCGATGTTTGAAGAGAGTCAACAGCATGCTGAAGGACTTAAAGAAGCTCTAACTGAAGTAGGTTTTGATTTTTTTCAAATTTTTAAAACAATATTTTAAAATAATTCTAATTCTAGGTACAACAATTATTGAAAAATGCAACCGAACAATATGGTGAATTAGAAACAAAACATAAAGAAACTGAATTGGCAAATGAAGAGATTCTAGCAAAGAAGAATGAATGTATTGCAATGTTGAAGAAAGAATTGGAAGTAGCAAAGGAGATGATGGAGCAATGTAAACAAGAACAATTACAAAAAGATATTGAAGGTACATATTTCAAAATAAAATAATTGAATTTCTTGATTTGATAACGAAAAACAATTCTATTGATAGGTTTATCACCGACAGCAAGTGTAGCAGCTGGTTTATTTAAATCAGGCACTTCAGTAACTGAATTATATTATCAATATACCAATGCCAATTTACGTATAGCTGACTTAGAGAAAGAGAATACTCAATTGAAGAATTACATAGAGACGATAATCAATGAAATCGAAACGAAAGGGCCTTTAATACAGGATTTACGTACGAAATATAGTAAAGCATTAGAGACTAATGAAGAGTTAACAAATCAGAATGAAGCATTAGTGAATGAAGTCCTCCAATTACGTGATGTAAAAGATGAAGTAATACGTTTACAGGAAGCTATAGCACGTGAGAATGGTCGTTGTAAGAAAGAAATTGCCGATTTAAGTCGACAAGTATGTAATTTATTACAAGAAATTGAAAATTTACGTACTGGTAGTTCATCAACAACATCAACAGATACTGATTTGAATGATAGTGTCAGTTCAGCTGATATAATAACAAAGAAACTAGTAACATTTAATGATATTGTCGAATTACAAAAGAATAATCAGAAATTGTTGGCGATTGTTCGTGAATTAACTGAACGTCAAGAAGAGATTGAATCATTAGATCCAGCTGCTGTGGCTGATATGAAAATGAAATTGGAGAATTTAAAAGAATCACATCAAGAATTATTGAATGAAAGAGATCGTCAAAATAAAATGATGGTTACGTTGAGTAATCAACGTGATATGTATAGGAATTTGTATGCTCAAGCGATAAAAGCAGTTGGTGAAGAATTGCCAAGTAATTTACAAGATATGGATGGTAGTAGTGGCGGTGATAATAGTATTACTGTTAATAGTAAGAATAATAGTAAAATTGATAATGATGCATCGATTGATAATAAAACACAAGATTTATTGAATCAAATCGAGGATTATAAGAAGAAAATTACACAATTGAAGAATGATAATGAAACATATCGTAAAGAGAAAACAGCAAATGAAAAGATTTTATTGGAACAAATGGAAACATTACGAATAGAAAGTAAAGATTTAATCAAACAAAATTGTCAATTATCATCACAATTAGAGAATTATGAAGAGAAATTCAAAATAACACAAAATAATCTCGAGATTTATAAAAAACAAATAACAGCCTTAGAAAAACAGAATAAAATCTATAATGAAACAATAATAAAACATGAACAAGCTATACAATATTTAAAAGAAGAAACAATGCAATCCCAAACGAAATTATCAAGAGCTGAAGTGATGTTGAATAATTTCCAAAAAGAGAATGCCTTATTAAAAGATGCCGAATCACGTTTAGTACGTGAACGTGATAGTTTAAAACGTGAATCACATACACAAAATATGATACAAACAAATATTGAATTGATTAAAGCAACATTAGAACGTACAGATGCTGAAAGTAAATTACGTTTAGAAGCACGTTTAGATGAAGCACATCGTGAATGTTCAGCATTACGTCGTCGTTTACAAGAAGAACAAGATCGTTTTAGAGAATTGAGTGAACATTTAGAACAACAAACACAAAATGCTAAACAACGTATGGAAGAAGAGAAACATGAAGCTGATAAATTACGTCAAGAATTGATTAAAACTAGAGATGAATTAATTGAGAAAACTAATCAAATTGATGATTTAACAAAGAAAATTAAAACATCAACTTATACACCAGAAGAGACAACCAATGAAAGTGGACATAAAATCATTGAATTAGAACAAAAATTGAATGATTATAAAGCTGAAATTGAATTATTAAATTCAAAATTGAAAACAACAAAAGATTCATCTGATCAATATTATAATGTTGCAATGAATGCTGAGAATCAATTGAAAATCTTTATGGAACAACAAGAGACTTATAAGAAAGAAATTGAACAACAGAAAGATCTAATCAAACAATTACAAGAGAAATGTTCCGAATTAGAGGGTGAATTATCGATACATATGGATGATCAAGATATTAACAGTATGGGTAGACCGAAATCACATCAATTACAAGAAGAATTGAATATAGCAACAATGGATTTACAAACGGCTAAACAACAATTAGAGAATGCACTTGTTGAGAATAAATCATTGATTGATAGTTTGAAAGCTGTTGAAAATAAATATGCCAGAGAAGTTATGCTGCATTCAGTTGATCTACAAACATTAACAGATATGAAGGCTGAATTGGAGAAGATGACGAATGAATTGAATGAAATCAAACAAGCTAGAGATTGTGCTATCAATGAATTACATGAAAGTAGAATTAGTTGGGAGAATCAAGAGAAAATCTTCCAGAAGGAGAAAGATGAATTACAAGAACGTTTCAAACATATGGATGAACAAAATAGTTTATTATTAGATCAAATACAAGCATTAAACACACAATTATCATTATTACAAGCTCAGACAATAGCATCAACAAGTGATAATAATCAATCGACAATTAGTAGTAGTGGTGATTTATCAATGAATCGATCATTTACAGAAGATGAAATCAAATCATCCGAACAATTATTAACAATTATCAAATATTTACGACAAGAAAAAGATATAGCTGTTAGTAAATGTGAAATAATGGAAGCTGAATATCAACGATTAAGATCACAGTCGGAAATGTTAACGAAACAATTAAATGAAGCTAAATCGATCATTGAAAATGATCGACAAAAATCTGAAGTATCAATGGTATCAGCAGCTAAACATTCTGAAGTATTACGTAAAGTTGAAACATTAAATGCAATCACAGATAGTAATCGTTCATTGAGACAAGAACGTGATGAATTAAAGAAACAAATTGATGAATTCAAACAGAGGATTGATAAATTAGAGAATGAATTACAACCATTACAAGAGAAAAATCGTGAATTAGCTATAAAATCGGAAGCTATGCAAACTGAAAATATCTCATTACGTGGTGAATGTACACGTTGGAGACAACGTGCACAAATGTTAATTGAAAAATCGAATCGTACCAGTCCAGAAGATTGGAAAAAGCTACAAAATGAACGTGAAACATTAGCTAAACAGATAACAATAGAACGTGGTAATATTGTTAAATTAAATGATGAAGTTAATAATTTGAAACAAGATAAATTGAAAATGGATGAACAATTAAAGAATTTACGACAACAGAATGGTATACAAACTGATGAATTAACAAAACAACGTGAAGAATTAAATAATTTACAACAACAAGTACAACAATTAACACAACAATTAGAACAAACACAAGAAACTAATAAACGTATATTGGAAGAGAATCGTTTATTAACCGAAGATACAGCTGGTAAAGATGTGAATATTACAGAATTAAAGAATAATTTAACACAAATACGTAAAATTGCTAAAAAATATAAAATACAATGTGAAGATCAAATTAAAGAGATTAAAACATTAAAAGAAGAGAATGAAATTAAAGAGAGTGAACAGAATTTAAGTAATGAACGGCAAATGCAAGAACAACGTACAGAATTAGAAGGACGTATTACACAATTAGAAGAGAATAGTAAAGAGGCAATGGATAAATTACAAGAAGAAATTGATAAATTAAATGAGGAGAATGAAAGTTATAAGAAAGAAATTGAAACATTAAAACAAAGTGCTTTGGAACGTGAAGAACGTTTTAAAAATCTATTTAAAAATGCCAAAGATAGAATAGTAACATTAACAGAACAAAATAATACATTAAAAGCACAACTTGGTAATCAAGATGAATCATCTGAGACTACAAATGATAATGATAGTGGTAATACTGGTGATAATAGTGCTAGTGGTGGTGGTACTAGTAGTAGTGGTGTTGGTCAAAATAAAACTGAATTAATAACGAAAATTGATGCTTTAGAAAAAGAAAAAGCTGATATATTAGCAGAGAAACGACAAGATAATGAAAAATATGCATCAGAAATTGAGACATTAATGCAAAAAGTTTCACAATTACAACGACAATTAGGACAACAAGGTACACGTCCATCAACAAGTTCAGCTAATACAGAAAAATCACCAACTGAACCACCACCAACAGCAAATATTAAACCAATGGCAACAAATACACAAACACAATCCGTAACAATACCACCATGGAGGAATGCTAGTGAAACACCATTAGCTAGTATACGTCCAATGTCAGCACAATTACGAACTGTTGCTGTATTACCAACAAGTCAAACACCGAGTGCTGTAATGATACCACCACAACAACAAGTCCATACAACTGGTACTAGTTCAATTGAAGTATTATCAAGTAGTCCAACAAGTTCACATACTGAATATGTAGCAGCAACTAGTTCAGCAACAGCTGGACCAGCAACTGGAACTGGAACAATGTTAAGTGGACCAAGACAAGTGGCTGTACCACCAACACAATCAACACCAGATACAGAAGATGATGAGAATAATATGCAAACATCGACAATACAACAATCACAGTCGCAGCAGCAACAGCAATCACAACAAACTCCTCCACCTCAACAACAGCAACAATCTCAACAACCACCCCAACAACAGCCATCACAAAAGCAATCCCAACAGCAGCAACAAGCACAACAACAAGCAGCCCAGCCACAACAACAACAACAACAACAAGCTGTTGCATTAGTTTTACCACGAATTGAGCCGCCTACTAGTGGTGGTACAACACAAGAACAAAGTACCAGTAGTAGTAGTAGTTCAAATACAGTAACAACAACACAAGCCGGTTTGAAACGACCAAGAGATTCTGATACGGATCAGAATGATGACCAAAGTAGTAGTAGTAGTACTATGAATATAAAACAACAAAATAAAAGAAGTCGATTACAACAAAGTGGTACTACAGTTAGTGATAGTGGTATAGAAGTTGAATATCAAGTACCAACAAGTAGTCAACGAGATCATGATGATGATCCTGTGATTGTTCTTGAAAGTGATGATGAAGGTGGTCCAGATGAAGGTGAAGGTGCCGACGATGAACCTGATGATCCTGATACTGAAGGATATGATATGGAAGCTATGGTTTGTGTTTAATTTGATTTTTTTTTAAATTAGTTTATTGTTTAAAAATGAATTTAGGAACAAGACAATTATGAGGATGCTGATTGTCAAGATGTTGAGGACGAAGAAGAAGGTGGTAATGAAGTTGAAGTTATTGAAGATTCTAGTGAGATGCCAAATCAAAGTGAACGATCTATTCAGGAGGGTAGTTCACCAGAAGAGAATGGTGAACCAGCTCAACCTGAAGCGACAAGTAGCGGAACTGATGGTAAATTTTTTATTTACATTTATATATAGAAGAAAGAAACTAAAAATGGAATGTTTCTATATTTCTAGGTGGACCCGGTGGTGTTACTTTATCACAAGCTTCCACATCTGTTTCAATGACAATACCTTCATTTTCACGTACTAGACCTATAGCACCGTTACCATCCAGTCGACAACAACAACAAGACCAACAACAGCAACATCAACGTCATTCACATTTATTATTGTCACATGGATTAGAGGAGAGTGGTGATGATGGTATTGTCCCATCAACACCAACATTATTTGTACCAAGAAGATCTGATGGTTTTAGTGAAGCTGTTAGTTCACCACATGTACCAACTAGTGGCCGATTTACATTTAATGAATCAATACCACAGAATACAGCTGGTAGTAGTGGTGAAGTTGTACCTGAACAAACAATAGAAACAGCAAATATGGACGAAAACAGTATGATGTTTTTTATTATTTTTTTAATGAAACAAACAATTTTCATAAATTTAATTATATTCTGTATTGTTTCAGGTACTGGAAGAAGTGTGCCAAGTACACCATTACAGGCTTCACCACAAGAATCTATGCCCGGACCAGATGACCAACAAGGGACTAGTCAAACTACACAGTCCGATGGTAAGTGATAAATGGAAAAACATTGAACTGGTTCCGTGGGATTAGTGGTTTATCATTTCCTTGTTTCGATTGTTTTTCCCCTCCAAATTTTGATTAACAATTATTATCAATTCGTTTAAAATAAAACCTTAATCTTCTCTAGATATTTCGTAACTATTTGCTATTTATTATTATTATTTTATTTTCTAAACTATTATCTTTTTTTTAGCTTTTTATGTTTAGGTATTTGATTTCTCGTATTTGTTTTTTTTTCTTTTTTATGTAATGCAGATTGTAAAAATACACTCTAATTAAATAGAATAAATAATGTTCTTGTTAGAAAATATTTGTTGATTTCACTATTAGAACCCTCTTGGAAATTTCAGCTGAATTACCAACGATAACAGTTAGCGGTGTTAGTGATGAAGCAACAGCTGATGGCAGTTCTGAAGAATGTATGGGTCCACCAAATGTAGCCGGTACATCAACCGATGGAACACAATCAACAAGTCAACCAGAAGAATCTGAAGGCTATGATGAGGTAATTTAATTCTTGTCATTTCTATTTATTATAATTATATTTTTATATTATAATATAGGTGAGTTCTGAAGGAGAGAAACCACCAAATCCGGAAGATGGTGGTGAAGAGGAAGGTCGTGAAGCTGAAGCTTCACCAAGTACAAATACAAGATCTCGTGCAACTAGAGGACAAGCATTTGCTCGACGTTCAATACGACAAGCTACAGTACGTGGTGGTGGTATAACAAGAACTGGACCAACACCGATTATATGGGGTGGTGATCAAAGAACACATCGACACCAGGGACACCAAGGTAAATAATCACCCAATATGTATACTTTTTTAAATACTTTTGCGTAAATTTGACAATAATATTTATAGCAGAAAGTGGTCCAAGGGGACGTGGAAATATACAATCGAATTATTCGCCTAGAGGTACGCGACGGGCACGAGGACGACCACAACGTCCCTATGGCCGATTTTAAAAGTTTTTTGTTTTGACATCATTCCGTTCTTTTTTGTTATATTTTGAATTAATTGATGATTTTTTTTGTGTTTCAAGCAACAATATTTTGTATCTATTTTTTTTTTTTTTGTATAAATGAACGTCAATTTTTTTACTGATTGTGAGAAATGATTTTCTTTGGATACATATTTAATGATAGGTTTTTGAAGGAATGTTAGAATAGTGATTTGATTTAATTAATATTAATAATATATGAATTAAATTTAATTGATTTTTTTTCTTAAATAATCCTATAAAATATACATATAATATTATTTATTTAAACAATTAAATACAATAAATAAATATTGGAAATAAGTAGGTATATATAAAATAGTTCTCCTGTTTCTTATCACGTTATCACAATTTTCTATAAATTTATTTTGTACAATAATAGAGCTTGCAGAAACAGGAAACAAGTCAGAAATCTTATCCATAAAAAGGTCCAGTCTTTAAATGCAAAACAATCATAATACTGATTCGGTATTGTGATTGTTCTAATTATCAATTATTATTTAATTGTATCGGCTATACTTTGACATGAACATTGTGTATGATTTTGTATTGTAAACGTTTGTGTTTTATATGTTTTAATACTTTGTACAAGTACGGTGATTTCGATATCTTCAGATTTTGCTTTTGTACAGATTTTACCACGTTCATTACAACAACCACTACCCTCGTCACACCTAAAAATAATTCAATATTTCAAAATTAGTTAAGTCTTCGCTTTATTTGTGTTTAATGGATGGAATATAAGCGTGTTTAGGGGATCCTTGAAAAGTCGTAAAAATCAAGTGCAGTCTTACTTAAAATAGATTTAAAACAATCATGTTTTTATGTTTCAAGTTTGATAAGTTTTTTTTTTTTCTATTCTATTTAAAATATAAAATAAGATAATTTTTTTAATTTTGGGTATAATTACCGATATAAGACAGTCATGTATGGATAGACTCTTCCTGTACTGTTGATGAGTGTCGCAAGTCGTATGGCTCTTGGCTGTGGCTTTTGGCAATCTAACGTACAATTACTCTCTGTAATGAATGTCTTTGGTAACTGATTAGCTGTGGTCAAACTAACAACGATAAACACTATCACTATTGATAATTGTTGTCTTTCTGTTATGTTAAACTGGCACATCGTTTGCATAATTATTAGACTGTTTAGACACACTATTTTCTCGTTTAGTGCCGGCTTCTGGCTTTTTTTTTAATTTTTAATATATTTCGTAGAAATTCACACATTGATGATACACGTCGTCGCGACTTTACTGTGTGTGTGCAAATGCCAAAAAGATTTTTTTCTTTATTTTTAGTGACACTTGTGGATTTATCGTACCCCGGTTACAATTTTAGAATCAATGTAGAGATTCTGTGTCTTATAGTAGTAGTGTGGCCAAGTTGGTTTCAAATATTTTTATCAATTTTGATTATATGTGTTGTAAGAGAGACGTTGTAACGTAATTGTTTCACTCGTTTAGTAGCGGTGCCCCTTTATACCACATCGAAACCAGTGACGTCAATAATGAAGTTACCTTTAAGCGCCAACAATTCTACAATTTTTATTAATTTTATTAAAAAAAATTGATAAACTAATGATGGCTGGTGGATCGATCAACTGTTGTAATAATATGACAGAAATGAAACCAGTTCGTTTCTCTATCAATTTTTATTTATAATAATTTTCGATTTTGTTATCAAGCCTTGAACTTTATCAAATATGTTTGTGTTAAATGGCAAATAATTTTTTTTCCTCATACCTAAGGGTGAATAGCTGATTATCGGGTAGTGAGTGTGAATCAATTTCCGAAACTGTTACAACTGTCTGATGTATATTCCTGAACGACACCAGACTGGCACCAATATTATGCAAATAATAAATCATTTTATTTATGACAATATTTAAGAGAGAAATTATTAGGAATTCAATAATCTGGAAATTATACAAAACATATACACAACTATTATCCAATCAATGAGAAATGTTTATTACTGAATTGATAAAAGTATGGATATCATTTTTATTACTTTGTGCAAACAAAAAAAACTATAAATAATAACAGGAAATAATAGAGGTGCTTAAAAAAAAATACCTGCATTTTTGTCACTTAAGTCACGAATTTATGTAAATTAGTCATTTATTGGGAATCTGAGTGCATTCGAGAAACCACAAAATTGTTGTTCTATAAAGTGCATAATTGTGTGAATTTCCAATATTTTTTAAAACAAATAGGTGAATTAATTAATTTTTTATATAACAAAAATCCAATGATTGATTAAAATTCAACATTAATTAAAATAATAGATAATTACCACGGACGTAAATAAATAAATAAATTCCTGAATAATATGAAATGAAATTTTTTTGTAACTTCCAAAACCGCAGATAAATTTATTTTTATTTATTCAAAATGCATTAGTTTCCAATAGAAGACAGGGCCGGAGTGGCTTACCTTGGCCCCGGGGGAATTTATAAGAAAAGAAGATACCTATCTCTTCAGTTGATCAAAAAAAAGACCTTAAAAGATTATCATTGGCCCTCCTGTCCAGTCCGGCCCTGTACTTAGGGCATCCTCGATAATTTTACTTCTACTTATCGCACATTGCTCATTAATTAAATTTAGTTAATTATATGTATTTGAAATCATCGTAAATTATTTATTTCCGAATTGATTAGGTCATAATAGTGTCGTCAGAGGAAGTAGTATTATAGTATTAAGTTAAGGAAGACTTTGATTCAATTTTTGACGTCACAACTATTAAATCATTGAGTAATCCTCATCTTAATTTTTTTAAATTGAATGATTCGTTTTAGAATTCACACTCATTGTAGCAAGTGTGCACACATTTATTTAAAAATTAAAATAATGTCCCTTTTTTTTTCTTAGAACTATCGCAGTTTTGCTACAGAAAATGATTCATATACACAGAACATCGGCATACCAAATGTTGTACAGATTGATTCAATATTGGCCAACATTTCGATGATGATGATGATGATGGTGATTATTACTTGCTTGAGAAAAATTTAAATTGGCTATAAAAAAAATACATACATATCGGTTATAATCTACACCACAAACCGCAATCGGTGGTTGGTCCCTATACATATAGATGAATCATATGTGTAAACATTTTAGGATTCTTCTCTCCATTCAATAATTGCTCAGACTCATTAGATCGATTCGTATGAGTAATCATTGCTGTGTCTTGGTGTAAAAATACGTATTAACCGATACAGAAATTCGGAAGTTAAGTGGTGTTGAGAAGAATCACCGCCTACACAGTTATTTTTGGTAACTGACTCTGTATTCTTATCGTATGTGTGTAAATTATATTAATTAATATCGTTTGTTGAGTAAAACGAAAAAAAAAAAAACTTGTACGTCATTATGACTTTCCAAAAGAATGGTGATTCCCAGAATAGGATTTACAGCTACATATGTATGTGTAATTCTTCGGTTTTCCACAATAATATATGTAAATCTATGGGTGCATAAGTTATGCAATTCTTGTATGAATCAAGAAAACACAAATTTCAATCTCTTCCATTTACAGTTAACAAGTTTTCAAATTTCCTACCAATAATAATGCATTTCCTGCAATTAGGAGGGCCGGCGCTAGAATTTTTGGCGCCCCTGCCAAGCTTCATTTAGAGAGTTCCCTTACGTTATCCTTAGAAATATTATAGTTTGTGTTTCTATCTTGTTTTTCCGACACCCCTCAAATGTTGGCACCCCCTTGCCTTGTTTACCTCGTTCACCATATTACGCCGACCCTGCTCTCAATATACCATAAAAGGAAAATTGTTAATTGGAAAATTATTTAGAGAGAGGTCAGTGACAGAAGTTACAATCACAAAAATAAACATATTTACTCAAAAAATTAGAGATTTCATTGGCGAAAGTCTCAAAAAAATACAGTTAACCCTCTATAGGTAGTATAGTTCAGCTACTTGGACTTTCCCCTCTGACTCAAATAATAAAACAATTATGACGATATACAGTGGAACCCGCTTATAATAGAAACTCGCTTACGATGGACGGAATACCCAGGTGGTACCGATTGGCCTGCCGTGTTTCTAAACCAATTTCTGATAAGACGAACATCCGGGTATAATGAACCAATAACGGTGTCCCCGTAAAGTCTATTATAAGCGGGTTCCACTGTAATTGCTTTCTTTTCTTCTGCTCTCTCCCTTTTCGAATTGGAAGAAAATTTGAGAATTGTATTTCCTAGCGCTAGTTTGTCCTTTTTTTTAGTCCAAACGTTGGGTTTAACAACTATCTGTCTCGATCGATGTTAATTTTTGCTTTATCACTATTACTGGGTTTTATTGTTTTAGTCAGAGGGGCCAAGTCAAATTAGCTACACTATACTCATACTGTAGGGACAGGGCCACTCAAAAAAATGATAAGGACCAAGATTTTCATCAAATTGGTCTACAATTCTGTTTATTGTCCTCTAAAAAGTGTTGCTCTATAATTAAACTAGAAGGAAATCCCACCTAAATTAACATTATTATTTATAAAAAAAGTGGGTGTGTATTCTTGCGCAGGTTATGGAATCCCCCATGTTACAACAAGTTACAACAATGTAATTTACATGATTATAGTTTTTAATAAACATAATAAACGAAAAAACGTACACAACATATTGATTTGATTTGTTTTAAAATGAATAAAAACTGTTAATTATTATTATTTGAGAACGCATGTTATGAGGTCAAATGTTAATCGTTGTTATTATAAGGAAAATCCACTATATGACGATAAAACATCAAATATATATTTAAAATACTCCCGACAGTAATATTTAATATAAAAAAAAATATTTATAAAGATGTATTAAATTATAAAACCAGTTTATCTGGTATTAGCGCAGAACATGTGCTTTCCACTTCTACTATGTAGGTAGATTTAAATAAATTTCAAATAAAAGAAAAAATCCTATTAATAGTTTTAATAATAAAAACAGTTGTTATTCCCAATTATACGGCAATACTGATAAGAAAAAATTTTACAGTTTGTGTGTAAAATTTTGTCAATTAAACCACAATCATCTAGTAACGTAGGTGGAATTTGTAGTGTGTTAGTGTGTGGAATAGTGTGGTGTTTCCCAAATGCGAATTACTCATCCAGTCTATTCTTTTTTTCGCTGTTCTGATATAAATTGACAAGAAGTTGGTCGTTGAGGATCATTATTGAAAATACAGTGCAACTGTACACAGTCTTCACCTGAAGAGACACTCACTCAACTAGCTCTCCATCAAAAATGGCAAATTTCACAAGAATCTCAACTAATTGTTTAATATTATTAATGATTGTGCAATGTAATTTGTGTGCTAATCTATTAGAAGGTGTTATCAAGAATAAAAGGGCTGCTGAAGAATTCCCATGCAGTGTACCACAACCGAGAGCAATTGATTTTCGGGATTTAATTGATAGCAACGATATTCCACCCAGTGGGGTAAGAAAATATTCAATTTTTTCTAATTATTTTCAATAAAATTTCAACAAAAAATCATTGTTTATAAAGAAGAATTTGAATTCTTAGAATTCAAGAAAAAAATGGGTCCTTGATTTGAAGTTGAAATCCCTGACCCCGTCGTTATAACTAATTGACTTTTTCAATATTAAAATAATTAATTGTTGTCTTTTTTTTATTATTATTTTAACATTTTACTAATTTTTTTTTGTGTACTTTTCAGAAAATCATACCTTCATCTACTGTGTTGTATCGATGTGATTCAGCTGGTTGTTGTCCATCACGCCAACAACAATGTACAGCAATTGCTGAAGACGAAGTCACTTTAGTATTTGGTGTATTGGAACGAAAAATGAGATTTATTGAAATACAAGCGAAAAATCAAACGAAATGTGGATGTGAAAGTATCATAAATCGACCGAAATAAATAAATTATTATCCTGTATTTGGAGGAATTGATCCAAAAACCAACGACCACACAAAAAAAGTCTACAACCCATCTGTGATAACATCTCCCTTCTCTATTTATTTTTGTTACATCATTTGACTACATTTTAATAAAAAAAATCAAATAAAAATGTGTTTATTATTTTGTTCAAATATTATGGGAAAACTAAACAAAAAAGACGACATGCAGAACCAGTTTTGCAGGAAATAATCCTGTTAATTCACAATTTAATGGGCAGAATATGTAGATTTTTAAAATAGAAAGCTTACAAGTACCTATTATACGAAAAGTAACTTTTAAAATAACGGGGGTATTCACATATCCCTCATATTGCCTTGTATTTGCACGCATTCGTATAAATACCAGACACTACATCTATGACTTGTGAACGCACCAAATAATCAGAGAGACAAGGCACGCATGCCAGTTGCATTTGTTCACAACTACTAAAAATACGAGGTTGATAACACACCTCAAATACGAGACCTTAGCTATTTCCTCCACCTACTGGAATCGTAGAAGTACAAGGGGATATGTGAATACCCCTAATTATAACTAAAAAAATCTTTGACATAGGCAACACAAATTACTCGACATTACTAATTGTTTTGGAACTGCTGAATATTCGTGACCATGAATCTGTTCCCGGGTAATTGTAGCGCACTGGTTTTACGTTTAAATTGATATCTTTACACTAACCAAACGTAAGGCGACGCAAAGTTCGTAAAACCAACAATTACTAAATAGGTTTGAATTCAACGATTTTCTAAATTATAGAGTGCTTGAATTAGAACTGTAATTACTAATCACCAATGTGGAGCTACAATTAATTATTGCACATGCACATGGTCAGGCGAGTGGAGGGGGAAATGAACATAACCTCACATTATTCATGTAAATTAACCTCACTTTTCATATGATAAGAAATTGTTTTTTATTGAAAAACGCAACAATTATTAATCAAATATTATTGGAAAATTGTAGAAAAATGAGTGTTTTTATCCAGAAACTAAATCCATTGACTGGTACGAATGATTGGATTATCCAACAAGAAGATTATGATTATCACCAGGAGGTAGCACGTTCAGCATTCGCTGATATGTTACATGATACTGAACGTAATCAAATGTATGAGAATGCATTAAAATCAGCAATTGATAAAATACATTCATATGGTAAGAAAGCCAAAGTATTAGATATTGGTACTGGTACTGGTTTATTATCAATGATGGCAGTACGACATGGTGCTGATCAAATTGTTGCTTGCGAAGCTTTTAAACCAATGAGTGATTGTGCTTTAAAAGTAATCGAACGTAATGGTTATCAAGATCGAATTCGTATCATACCGAAACGTTCAACTGATTTAATAATTGGTCATGGTAGTAGTGATTGTGATTTAACCGAGAAATTCAATATTTTAGTTACGGAAGTCTTCGATACTGAATTGATTGGTGAAGGTGCTCTAATGACTTTTAAACATGCACATGAACATTTACTAGAAAATGATTGTATTGTTGTACCGAATTCAGCTAGAATTTATGCACAAATTGTTGAATGTCCATTAGCACAGAATTGGAATAAAATCAAAGATATTTATAGTAATGATGGTGAATTGTTGATTAAAATACCAGATCGTATAAGAAATTGTACTGGATCGGCAGCTATACATGATCTACAATTGAATCAATTCGATTCCAATTGTTTTAAAACCATCATACTACCAACTGTTGTTTTTGAGTTTGATTGGTCTGGAAAAACTCCGATTGAATTTGAACGTTGCACTATAAAACAAATCCGTGCTAAATCGACTGGTTTAGCTCAAGTAGTTTTTATGTGGTGGGATTTACAGATGGATATTGATGGACAGTTGATATTGTGTTGTGCCCCATATTGGGCACATCCATTATATGGTAATCAATTAGAGAAACATCAATTACCATGGCGTGATCACTGGATGCAAGCCATCTACTATTTACCAAAAGAGGTGTCAATTAAAGAAAATCAAGAAATTCAATTAATTAGTAATCATGATGAATTTTCTTTATGGTTCAATATTGAAACTGGATTAACAAAAACAAATCAAAAACAATCATTACGACCCGTTTGTGATTGTGGTATACATGTAGCATTTTCACGTACACGTTTAGGACAAATAAATGATACAAAACGTAATAAAAAATATCTAGAAATTTTGGAAAATAATATAACACCAGATAGTATTGTTTTAATACAAGGACATAGTTTTTATTTAAGTTTAATTGCTGCTAAATTAAATGCTAAACAAATCTATTATATTGAAACGAATCATTTATCTAAGAAACTCTTGCAAGATTTTATTGAATTTAATCAAATTGATAAGAGAAAAATTGAAATTTTGGATAGTATTGAACATTTATTATTAACGATAAAGAATCGTATTAATTTTATATTTACTGAACCATATTTTATAACAAGTATTCTACCATGGGATAATTTAATGTTTGTTGTTTTAATGAGATCAATACGTAATTTGATGGATGAGAATTGTAAAATATCACCACGAAAAGCTTCAATTAAAGCTGTGGCGGTACATTTTAGTGATTTACATAAAATACGTTTACCTTTAGGGGAATGTGAAGGTTTTATTATGGATGTTTTCGATGAACTGATCGAGGTAATCTTCAATTTAAAAAAAAAAAAACAATCATCCTAATACTTTTTGTTATCAAATCTAGAATTCCAGTAATATCAGCGATGATAACGTTGAAGCCCAACCTTTATGGGAATATCCAGGTGTTGCCTTAAGTGATGTCGTTGAAATTTCAACCATCGATTGTTTAGAATCTGTTGATAAGATTCTAGAAACTAGTGGTAGTTTTAAAATAGATAATCGGTGAGGTTTTGCCCATTTTCACCAATACTAGTTGAAATAATATTATGGTTTTATTTCAGATATGGGGAATGTAATGGGATTGCTTTATGGATTGATTGGATCCATGATGGTGAACGTGTAATAACAACAGGACCAATTATTCAACCAGAAATTGGCAAATCGATCCAATGGGACCTGTATACAAGACAATGTGTCTGTTTATTTTCAAATCAAACTACCAATAACAATATACAATATAATTTGAAAATTGATTTTAATATTGGTAATATTAGTTTTAAATGTAGTTGAAGATGATGGAAAGAATTATTTATAATAAAACTTTAACAATAAAATCAACAATTCCATAACCAATACTTATCAATAATGGTATTGTTAATAATGAAATACCACCAATTACGAATGGTAGAATATTATTAATTAAATTAACAATCGGATTCCAAATGAGATATTGTAGAAACCAAATTGTGCCTTCAACAATTGCAACTGATGGTAGACTGAAATAGTTTTCCCAAAGTGATTCAACCAGATTTGTTGGTAATCCTAATAATTCTGTTAATAATCCAGATAATTCAATCTGACTAGTTGTTGATAGATCACGTCTTTTCCTGTTACTCAGCTTCTGATTTATTGTTGAATTATTTATATTAATAACATCAGCAATTTCACCAATCGTTACTTTAATTGTTGATAGAATTTGGACGATTCTTTGTAAAACTACATTCTGTATTGTTCTTGTAATACTTTGAATAGCATCATTTTGATTATCATTATTATATAAACCACCTAATATTGTTGTTAGATTGTCAACATTTGAATTGATAACATTTTCGATAGTCCGGAAAATCGGTGATATTAAATCGGTTAATATACGGACTAATGAATCACTGGTGGCATTTTCTAACGTATTTGTACCAATTGTTGCACAATTACTTGAACACTTTATTAGAACAACAAGATTTAAGTAGAAAAACAACTACAAGAAATCGGGGAAAAACTTACCAGTAATGTTGTAAATAATAATAGAAAATTTAATTTAAAATTCATTGTTTCAGTTTCAAGTTAATTTAAATAACTGAATGAACTTGAATAAGTCTCTATTCAATAATTTTTAGGGAATTGTTATCAGATAATTACATAAATAACTATAAATCCAAAAGTAAATATTTTTATTTTTGGAAAAAACCTTCTTTTTTTCTACAACAATATGCTGGCTAGAAGGCTAACAACAGTTGTACTAATTTGGATAAGTAATGGTATAAGAAGTCCAAAAATGATTATTTTTAACAAGACAGGAATACCAACTAATAGATCAGCAAGAAGTTGTAGAATTACAATAATCAATCGAATCAAACCAATTGCAATTCCGATAATAAGACCGACAAGACCAGCTCGACCAAAACCTTGCAATACATTTGAAACAATTCCTATTAATCCATTTTTTTCGTTATTTTCTTGTTCTGCTATGTCTTCATCATTGATTGTGACCAGATTACTTGGAAATAATTGATGAGGCAAGGTCGTAAATGAGGCACAATTAACAGAGAACTATTACAAGACACAAAGAGTTATAAAGTGTTCGATTATTTGAATGGAAAACTTACCAAAAATACTGTAAAATGGATGAAAAGAATCAATTTTAAATGCATTTTGATTCGATTGATGAAAAAATAAAAAGAAATGAATGAAATTTTGTTCTAAAATGCCGTTTATGTATGATCACCTAATCTACACAATGCAAATTGTTTGTATTTGTTTGGTTTTTTTGAAGGAAACTTTCTACGAATTTATTGTCGTCAAAACGAAAATCCCTTTTACAAAACAATAGAATTAATTAAATAACATTTTAATCTTTTTTAATTCTTCAATCAACAATATTTTAATAATTTATATATATAAAGAAAAAAAATTTAACTGTTTATTTTCAGTTCTTTTAGTCAAGATGAAGGTTGCAACAATTCTCGTTATTACCTTTCTATTAATCGTAATATTATAATTTTTTGGTTTGGATTTTTTGTAATTTTTTTCTAATTTCAGGCACCTACATGGAGTGGTTCTTTACCATCCAGTCAACTTGGTAAATTAACATTAACTGAATTGATCCACAAAAACTACAATTATGACTTGAGTCGTTTGAAACGTGATTTAACTGAAGTAGCTAATCAACCGGTAGCTGCAGCTGGTGTTGGAGATTTAGTTAATGATTTACTAAATGGTTTAGTTTCACCATTACTCAACAGTGTACAAAATCTAGCAAATTCTCTATTGGGTAGTGTTGTTAATGGTTTAGAATCATTATTACAAGTTGTTACAAATACTGATCCAATTGTAAATCTATTACAATCAGTTTCGAATATTGTTGTGAATGGTTTGATACAAATTATACGACTTGTACAGAATACAGTAGGACAAGTTTTAGGTTTACTTTAAAAAAATTGTAAAAATATGTACATAGATAGAAAGAATTAGTAATAAACACTTAATTGAATAATTGAGTTTCTATAGTTAACGTTAAATCCTATTAGAAAAAGAAAGTAAATTACGCAATCATAGCTCATTCTAACTGAATTCAGCATCAACGTTCGCCTTAGCCAGGAACTTCTTCATAGTGTAAGTCTGAGTGATATACGAGTGTCCTGCTCTTTCTGAGCTGAGGCGTCGCTAGTTCGGGTTGCCGTTCATCGAACCTCAGAAGGTACAGAGGCTATCCATTGGAGACATTCTGGGCTTTATCAAAGGGTCAAGACTGTAGGGAACTCTGAAAATCGGGGCTGGGGGTTTAAGTAGAATTGGGGAGACCCAGCCCCGCCTAAACATCTACATCTACATCTACAAATGTAAGTGATACGCAGCACCAAGGTTTGAGCTGGACAAAGGGCCGCAATGAGGGCTTATATATTCCTAGTTGGGTCACTCGTGGAGACTCGATTATCAGCAAAATGAAGCGGAAAACTTATGACTTTTTTGGACTCTGTTCATTTAGTGTGCAATAACCGCGGGGAGATCTCTTCCCCCAATTTGTTCTTTGCTTTATCTAAAGAAAAAGAAGAAAGAAACGCCTTTTTTCTCTCCTATTCGGAAAGAAGTTGAACTAGAAAAATCCCAGTGTTAGCCACACCAGTGGTGAATATTCAAAAGAAGGGGGTAGCCCAACTACGGCCCTGGATCGCATCATTCTAACTGCCGGAGGAAAGACAGAATAGAAGAAAAGTGCAGAACAGAAACGTATAATTGTAAATCATGAGTTGACGTCATTTTTTATAAACTCTTTTCCTCATAATTCAATGATAAATCCCCATAAAACAATCCTACTTAATCCCCTTTTTTGTACAAACAAAACTTTGCAATTTATATTCCGAAAAACTGATGCAAATCTGTGCATTTTATCAAATACTAGTCAACATGAAACTGGCAATAATTATTCCATTCGTGCTTCTATTAATTGTAATTACAAATTTTTTTAATTATTTTCGCAATAATCACTAAATTACAAATTTCAGGTACCATCATGGTGTGATCCATCAATTAAGAATCAATTACGATTTAAACGTGATTTGAACGGAACAGATGTAATAAATGGATTCGATATAATTAAAGTGATTCAAGATTTAATTAAAACGATTTTACAAGATCAATTACAAAATTTCATTGTAAAATTTAAAGAAGTTATTGATTCTATTATACAAACATGGCTTAATTCATTACAAACATTTATTGTAATTGTTAATAATAATACTGATAATCCTTTAGAATATTTGAATATAGTTGTACGGAATATTTTGATAAATACGTTAATAGAGATTCTGTTAAGTATTCGTAAGGTTTTATATGAATTAAACTAGGAAAAAGAGAAAACAGAACTTGACCTTGTTATGATAAAATTTAAACAAACATACATTTGAGACAACAATAAATCTACCAAAAATGTCACAAGGATTTGTAAGAAATACATAAGATTTATGATTAACCGTTTATTATTCTTGTTTTTTTCTAAAAAATAGGATCAATTCTAATACGACAAAATAGAGGAGACAGGGTGGACAAATTCTTTACTACAATTATGGTCATAATTTCTAAAATTTGTACACCAAAGTTCCATAAATAATCAAAATTATAGCGACAAAAAAACCGTGATTAGTAAAAAATATTAGCATATAAATATTTGTTGTTGTTCTTTGTAAATGAAAATACAAATCAATTCATTGCACAATACCTTTCAAACGTCCACTAACAACTCGATCAAAATGACTACCATCCCAATAGACTTTACCACAATTCTCACAAATATAAAAAAAGTCCATCTTTTCCATCACAGCATTCGGTACAGTATCGATTTTGATTTTAACACCTGAACGAGTCTGACATGATCCGATATCGACTTTTTCATCAGTATCTTAAATAATAATAATAATAATAATAATAATAATAAATAGAAATTCAAGTAAAAACAATTCAAAGAAATCCTTACAAAGTTCCCATTTTCTAGTTGTTTCTTGTTGAACTGATGATGCACATGATGGTGTTGTTTTATAATCATCATTATAATAATCATCATCATCACAATCGTCACTAGAAAATCCAGTAGCTTCATCATCATAATAACCGGCAGGTAGATAATTCGATGAGGATTTCTTTGTTGTGGAAGACTCGTAAAGTGCCAACATTGTTGAACGTGAAATTTTAACATAATTCCTACCATTGCACACCTACAATATCAATTTTTGTATAAATCTAGATTTAATTAAAAACGAAAAGAATTACTTGACAAACACTGAACACATCATCTTTGGTGATATTAACTTTATAATAATCAAGAAATTCTTTCAATTGTTCATCAACATTATCACTAATAATTTTAAGACAATATCCAGATGGTACATATCCAGATAATTGATTGTAAATATTGCCACGTGTTAAAATAAATCGATGTTGATCTTGAGCATAACGAACACATTCTTTATGATCCATATTATTATCAAGTATTACAGTATCAACACCACAACGTCGTAAATTTTTACCTAAACCTTGGAGCATTGTATCACAGACAACTTTTATTAATGATGCTGGTATTTCATGGGTATGTGGTGATGGTGGTTGTTCCACATTATTATCATTATTACTTATTTGTGGTTGTTGTACAGTTGTTGTTGATAATGGTTTTTTCTTATTTGGGAATTTCTTTGATTTCTTTTTCGGCAATTTTTCATTTGTCATTAATGTATAACATATATCATCAAATACAATAAATCCACTTTTTTCACAACATTGTTTCATTATATCATAACATTCAATTAAACAATATGCATCTAATGATGCATAGATTAGTTGGCTTTCACGTAATGGACGTTTCTCCCAATTGGAAAATTGATCAGCTTTATTTAATGGATGACCTAAACATTGGTGGACCAAAGTACTCAAACTGGGACCACTATTTTGAACTTGAAATTGAAGAAAACAAATCAAAAATTGGCAAAAAAAACTCAAACATCGAGGAAAACAAACATACCTTCAAATGGTAGAGCAACATTTTGATGTTTCTCGATCTGTTTCCATAATGATAACAAATCCAAGAAACCAACTTGTTTTGGTGTAAAATTAAGTTCAGGTAGAGACTGTCTTATCATTAAAATATCACTTGTGAAACCAAAACCTACCAAATTATCATTATCAATATTTAACAAAAAAAAAAACAAACCATAGTAATAATTACCTAATTTTAAAATATCACAATTATTAAAGAGGAGTTTCCCAAGTTGTTGCCACAAATGTTGTGTGCCATTATTTAATTTGACAATATCTAAAATGAACACTTTCTGTCTTGTTGCTATTTGCATTAATGCCAATTCATTCTTTTGAGAACCAAAACTTGGTTTCCATTCACAATCCACGCCAACCATATCGATATTCTTAAAGTAAAATTCAAATAAAGAAAATTAGTTTTTAGTTTAAAAATATAAATCAATTAAATTACTCGTATTTCTTTGTCGAGGAAATTCTTAAAATCAGCTTCTGTTTCAATTAGAATGATTGCATTAGAACCTAATTTAAATTTATGATATTCTTCAGTATTTTGTACATTATCAGTATCCCACATTTCTTCTTCTTGTGTTGAAGTGCCTTGCTGTAAACTGATAATTCATATAAAATTATATCAAAAACTACGATTATAGCGAGGAAAGAAAAGAAACACAAAACTGAAATAGATGAGAAACCACTAGAACAAACAAAAGGGCACAATTATTGAAGACAATGGGACAATAGATAAAGAAATAGTGGCAAGAATGGGGAAAGACTGGGAGATTATATAAAACCCTTAAAGACAATTTTTGGGGAAAAAAAAGTTACCCAAAAATGTAAAAACAGTAGTAAGGCCTTCACTGATTTATGGCAGTGAATGTTGGACAATGAGACACAATAAAAGTAAATTCATGGCTACAGAAATGAGATTTCTAAGAAAAATTGAAGGAATTACAAGAAAAGATAACGTAAGAAATACCAGAGTAATAGATCAGCTAAACATGAATACGAATAACAGAAATAATAGAACAGAGGCAGCTTGGATGGTTGGGACACCTTGAGGAGTAATAGAATAACAAGAGAAATATACGAGGCCAGGGTTCAGGGGAAGAAGACAGTGGGGCGATCACGAACGAGATGGGAAGAGCAGGTACGCCAGGCGGCCAAAAAACGGTGATAAACTAGAATGAGGTCCAAAAACTTTGCTCAAGATAAGCACTTGTGGAAAGTGGAAAATGAAGGATAAGTTGTCAATACCATACAGTGCGGCACCGTAAGGTATAAGGAGTTTTAGATCAAAAAAAAGAAAATTAAAAATTAAAGTGTCTATACCTTTCACCCTCCGAATTTTCATCCAACATTTTAACATTATAAGGCCAAAACTGTTTGTCAACATTATAAAAACGTGCCCATTTTAAAGCTTCTGAAGCACTACCATAGATACAAACTTGTACTATTAATTCTTTCTTCAAATCATCATCATCACCGATCGCTTCCTGGACCATTTCTCTCCAACTCTCATCTCCTATAATTTTTATAACAATTCATATTAATTAATCAATAATTATATTGAAAAAATAATACCAAAACTATTTTCGATGTATCTTTTATGTAATAAGAATTGTAAAGCACCCTCATTTCGTCGTTTATTCAAATTCGGTGTTAAATCCGATGGTAATTTAAACATCTTGACAAATCTTGTAATTAGTTTTTTTAATGGTTTCGGATGTAATTTCTCCCATTTAACATCAGGAATATTTAAATTGCTACAAATCAATTATTATTGGGAAAAGATTTATAAATTTCCAAATGACTTACAACACATAACTAGCTAAGGCATCACGTACAGAAGCTTTCCCTAAGATTGTATCCAAGAATTGAACTAATTCGACTTGATGTTTTGGACTGGTACGTAAAAACTCATCAATACCATTCAAACGATCTTGTAATACCATTGGTAATAGAAAATCATCAATTATAAATTGATCTTGTAATTTTAATAAAATCACATTCTGACATGCTTCTTTATATCGTTTCTTATCAATCATACATTTAATAATATCTAGAAATAATTCACCATTTTCTGGCATTTCATACACTTCAACAACAATCTTAATTAAATTTAATACATTCTGTTTTAATATAATTTTGAATGCATCAATTTTTAATTGTGGTGTTAATAGATGTTGGATTTGATTTCGATTTATATTAAACCAGATTTTGAATTCTTCAATTAGAAAGAATGGTAATGATTTTGTTTTTGCATTATTAAATTCATGTGAATTATACATTAAACGTAATGTTTGTTCGAATGGATTTTGGCATATACTGAAATGATGATGTAATTTAT